>CAEGAF010189242.1:0-11347 GCA_903067075.1 Micropoecilia bifurca | reverse complement strand
GTGTGTGTGTGTGTGTGTGTGTGTGTGTGTGTGTGTGTGTGTGTGTGTGTGTGTGTGTGTGTGTGTGTGTGTGTATGCGTGCGCGTGTGCATACGCGGGGCTGTGGAGTCGAGGAGGTGATCCCCTCAAGGCTAATCGTCAGTATGCAGCCTGATGAACACACACCAGACGCACATATGTATTCACTGCAGGCTCCCCGCTTCTTGCTGGCTGATTGACAGCATGAGTTCAGCATGCAGCTTCTCTATTATTCACCAGCAATGGAGCAAATGAGGAGAAAACACAGATTAGAAGTAACAGAGAAAAAAGAAGAAAAATTAAGCGACAGGAAATAAAATAGGTTCTGAGACGATTCTGTGAATTATTAAAGAACATGTCTGCGTGTGGTGGTAATGCATCTGATCTCTGAAAAACATAAAAGATGAAGCGCAATGTATGAATAGAAAACAGAAAAATAAAAGAATGGCAAAACCGTTATGATCCTTAGGTTGTTTGGACTTTCAGTCTCTGTTATTTTCTCTTTTGATTTCCATTTGTTTGTTTTTTTTCTTATATCTTCCCAATTTAGTGTATTGCTTGTGTTAATTCAACCATCCCCATTGTTTGGATTTGTTCTGTCAGATTCTGTATTTGTTTCTGTAACAGTTTAGGTTTTCTTTCCTTTTCCCTTCTTTGTTTTTGTTCTCACACTCAGTCTTCCATTTACCCCCCCTTCCCACACAAACATGAGCTTTATGGAAAAATTTTGAGAGCCACTGATCAAGACTGGAGGATGTACATCCAGTACGTCCAATGTTCTATTGATGGTCAAAAACAAAAACACAGTCAACTTTAACTTGAAGGTGCAGATCATGTTAGTTAACCTGCAGTTGTAAATAATCCATTTATCACAGAGAGTGAAATTATAAAGTGAAAACAGATGGAAAAAGTGCCAGGTTAGCAGCTCTGCTACCTAACGTCTGTCTACAAGCATGTGGTCCATGGCTTATTTTGACTGTCTGCTTCTTTAGCATTTAGTCAGCTTTTCCTCCAACCCCTATATTGTCTTCTATGCTGCTGTAAGGTAGACTTCATAATTTGTGGCGGTTGGGGACCATAGCCACCTACAAATTATTAAAAATCAGCAAGTACTTGTGACCCCCATCTAAAAACACTTTTAACTGCATATTTTAATAGTTCACACAAATGCCATATGTATGAACACAGACATGCAGAAGCCACCTTTGCACTATTCAAGAAGCTGATATTTACAGTGTTCCTTGTCTTTGCTCTTTGCTGTAAACTGATCAATGTAAAGGAAAACGAATGGCGCTCTTACATCGACTACTTTGCAAAAGGCAGCACAGTAATGTGTCTAGTAGCATCTCACCAAGTTATTTTTACCTCCCAAGCTGGATTTTCTTTCAAATTTTAAAAAATATTTTGAATGTGTTGTAAGAGAAATCTGTGATTAGGCAAATATTTAGTGAAAAATGTTGTAGTTACATTACAACATCCATTTCAAATCCATAAATAGTTGAATCCTTAAATACTGAACTCCAAATAGGCAGGGGTCCACTGTATGTCACTGAAGTTTATCCCTACACCCAATTAGAGAGAGAAAAACAAGCAAACAGATATTTTGTAATAGCAACGTATGTTTCTATCTACATTTTCCACCTAATAAGTTTCCCAATATCAGGTTTTATTTGTTCAAGGAGAGCTTTCAATATTTCTGACCTTCTCTTATCGTGAATTTGAGGCTGGAATTGAGATCCAGGGACACAGTGTAAGATGTAAAAAGGTGAATTTTTTAAAGCATAATTCAATATTCTACTCTGAATGAAAAATAAATTGAGGTGACATCCTCATTTATTCTTGATGTGGATTGTTCTCGGTTACATTAAAATCAAGATTCATACGTCCTCTATCCGGTGACATTTAGCTTGCAGAGCTCTAGTCTTGATTTTGGCTCGTCTTTCAGGAGCTTGGAAACAAGAGAAACTGTGGTTTTCACAGTTTGAAAAAAAAGCAGCTTTCCAACTTTTGTTACTGGTGAGAAATGTGTGAATATATTTACTCTCTTCAACACTTGCTGCTCTGTCTTTTTGTTGACAATCCTCTGTTGTTTGTTCTGGCACTGATCAATGAGACTGCTTATCCAAGTTGTCACTCTGTACTACTTGAGATCACATTATCAAACACCACAATCCCTCCCTATTTTTTTTTTGCATATCTTTTGAGCTTGACGTTTTAACATTGAAAGTCTATGTCCTAAAGTCAAATGGCACTTTTCAAATAAAATTGACAGATAAATGTAACAAATTAAATCTAACCTAAAGTTGTTATTGTTATGTTAGTCATGTTAGCAGGAGAGCAGAGGAAATGGAAAAGTTTGCTTGCTGCCAGACTTTTGTCACCTTTTGCTCCCATATGATTCACTGTATCCTAATTATTATGCCTCTATTTAACTTTATTAAACCACCAACACCCATTTATAGTAAACATTGTTTGCCTGAAATAGACATCTGCGTCTCCAAAAGGCCATTTTGTAATTGTGTATAATTGAGAACACTGTACACAATGCATTTGTGTGATTTCGTATTAGACCCCTTCAATACACAAAGCTCAGAGTCTGAGTGGTTAAGATTGGATCTGAACAATAAGCCCCACTCTGCTGTGCTGTAATTATGCAAATGCAATGCGTGTTTCAATCAAACTGTGTACATAAAGCACACTCGTGATGATTTGGAATTAATCACAAGGCATTTAGGAAACTTACAGCAAATTATTGAGTGGAGTGAACAATGATTTTGGTGATGGTGTGAGGAATAGTTTTCCCAGCATAATCAAAGAAACAAAACAATGTGGCAAGATTAGTTGACAAGCAATAAATCTACTCCCTTCTGCCTGATTGCTCCTTATCATCTCATCTAAAGAAAATGCATGATTCGGAGTATAAGAAGAGGTTAAGCATCATCAGCGCTGAGCCTTTTTGATGGCCTTATTGTATCGCTTCTGTTTAGCATGCAGGGTTACAAAAGAATGGAAGATAAACTTTAGAGCTTAAAAGTTTTTTAATTAGTTGCCAACAGGAATCTGTGGTATTTTGAACGAAATGAAATGTAAACGTGTGAGAAGTTTTAAAAAAAAAAATTATAAAGCGCTAAACGCAGTCGGCACAAGCTGTTCTGCTAAGGCTAGCAAGCTGTTTGGGAAGAAAAGAGCATTTTCTCCAAAAGAAATCTGCTATTTACCAGGGTCAGCTGCAGCTGCAAAAGAACAATCTCGCTTCTGAATCCCAGTGTGAGGCTTAAGCTGCTAAGGCTGTCCAGTGGGACTCCAGTAACAAAGATCATGCAAATGGATATTTATTTACATTCATTTAGGTTTGTGCTGTTCTTTATCTGTCACTAAATGATGTGGAACATTGTTTCCCAAGCCTGGTCTGCATGTCTTAGGTGCCTCCTTGATTCCAAACACTTGATTTAAATGAATGAGTGATTAGGACTCTGCAGCATTAGGTGGCTGCAGAGGAGGTCATGCAATCATCTGATTCAGGTGTGCTGGAGCAGAGACCCGTGTCTAAAACATGCAGGGGAGATGTAATTAAAAAACAGGTTTGGGAAGCACTGATGTAGGATGTAGCAGATGTGCGTTTTAACAGATTGTAAGGTGAACTCAAATGAAGCAAAACGTATAAACAAACTTTCAATGATTAGTAATAAATGCCAACATATTGTTATAGTTAAAAAGAAGGGGATTTGTTAAAGGTTAAAGTGGTTGTAGATATACTGTAGTTGGATCCTCTAATTTTGAGTGCAAGTGCATAAAACTGGTAGGAAATGTGTTCAGTGTGCGATTTATATATAAATTTATAAGAAGCTTGTTAATCCCCTCTTTCTAATTTCACCCTGGGCAAATCCCCATGTAAAAACTGTCCACATAAATAATATTTATTCATCCCAGCAATGTGTGTCTACTGCACAAAAAATTTAAAATTAAGAACAAACTGTAGAAGCAAGAAAAACTCATGTGAAGGTCTTTTGAAAAACCTAAAATATGTAAATAATCTTTTGGATGACAATAGCTTAAGTCCATTGACCACCATAGAATTCAATATATGAATTATAGTGTTTCATTATTGACACATAAAACACATCCTTTCCAATAAAAATGGAGTGAGATGAGGGCGCAACAAAACGTCTCAAAAGCCCAAGTGTTCCTATGTTTATGTTATGTAAGCAATTTGTTTGATATTTCCATTGGGAGGTAAAGTTATGCGAGTTTTTTTTTCTCCAGTGTGACAGTGAAAGGCAGGTTAACAGGTATTTGAGGAGCACTTTGCTGAGTTTCTCTGATGCCATCAAAGACGTTCTGAGCAAAAAGCAATAATGATTTATTGACTGTTTTCGAAACACCAATCCAAAACAATAATCTGGGCGGTTTTGCTTTTAATTAAGACTCAGAGTGTTTCCTGTCACAGAGGAAAAACATGGGAAATAAGACAAGCTCAGGCGTAGATGTCTGCTTTTCCACTTGCTGACTTGATGTTATTTTTTTCATGTGAATTAAAAACTCACTTTAGTTCTTTCCACAGTCTTCAAAACCATCTGTTAGAATCTTGTAAAAGCAAACTCCCAAATGGCTGTCATTTTTTAAATTTCTTTGGATCCTGGGTTGGTTGCTGGATTTAAAGGCTTCCATTTAATTCATCCAAAATATATATTTTTTTAATTTTAAAAAGTTGGGCTACCAACAACTTTATGTTCTTCTTCTACAGATGAAACACTTTACCCAGTCTGTTTCTAACATATACAGCCACTGCCTGAGCTTTGACTGTGACTAACTTTATGTTCTCTCTTAGTTTCTCACCTAGATAAAGCTACTCAAGGAGCTTCTACTGACATTAAATCTTTACTTCTTTTAGTATAGAACATACTCCTGGATGAGTGTATCTTTTTTGTGCTCTGTTTGCTCAAATCCCCAGCCGGTTGTGGCAGATGGTGTTTCTGCTGGAGATTTCTTCCTGTTACAGAGGAGTTTTCCTTCCCACTCTTGCTACATGCAGTTTATTCATAAGGGATTGGTACGACGTCAGCTCAGGAGGCATGAATGCTGCAAGTCGGTGAGTTGATGGGGTTCCTTTGATTGAAAACCTTTAAACCAATTTGAACAATAAAATGAACTTGCCGACATGGTTTAACAACTTTGTATGGAATTGACTTGGAATCTGGCTATATGTTTGGATTGAACTGACCTTTTTCAATGCAAAGTGCCGTAAAATGGCACGAGTTGTGAATTGGCACCTTATAAATAAACTAAATTGAGATTGAAGTAAATAACAAATTAAAAATAAATGTATTATCAAGGTAGGAATCAGGCAGAGTGCAGTCAGACGTTAATATTGGCATTCTGAAATTAAAGCAAATCAGCACAAAGTTTAAAGTGACATTGGTGGGCTTTACTATTTATGAGGCTTTACATTTCTATTTGAAAGTTCCACATTAAGCATGAGGAAAACTTACCACTAATCAGATGTAGTCTCCCTTAAGCAACAAATATACACACACAGTTTAAGGTCTCTTAGGAAACTACCTGGATTATTTGATATCCGGACTGTGCCGCCCTCATGGTACATGCAGCAGCCCTTCAATACTTAGCTCCAGTCCTACAGAACTGCATTGTGAAGCATTTATGAGAGAAACCAAATGCTGACTGGTGTCTGCCAATTTCCAGCTTGCTCAGCTAGGATTGTTGAACTGCCTGTCAGAAACGCTTTTCCACTAAGAAAACACGCCGTGCCATACAGCTGCAAGGTCACGGTAATATGACACGTTACAATGTGGACACTTAGATTCAGCGAAGAAGTTTTAATGGTGGATATTTTCTGTATCGGAGGGTGTTTAACAATGACGTCATGCAGAGGGATGTGGAGGCGTGTCTGAGAGGGGAAAACGGACTTTATTAGAAACCCCAAATGTATGACAGCTACTCTGCTTGAGAATTATCTTAGAACAAGTTGGATTAGGAAACGATGGCATCCTTTTGCAAACCTGCTCATTAAGGTAAAGATCTACAGTCCACAGGGAATAAACAAAGTCTACTGTTTTAGTAATGCTGCGGGTCCCAATCAGTAATATAAAATTCTACACAGTTTAAAATCTTAAAGTGATGTACTATGGAAAAGTTTCAGTGCCTCTGAAATAGAAGTGGGAAATATTGCCAATCACTTTGTGAATATTTGGTCCGTTTGCATGTGGTATTGCATGTGTCATATTAAAACACCTCTTTTCCCTTAGAGGAACCCCACAAAAACACCCCCCCCCCCAAAAAAAAAAATACCATAAAATTGCATTTCTCCCCCATCATCCCAACTTAACTGAGTTTTCTGTTATTAGAAACATTCCTGAGGGGCATTGACTGGCGTTTGACACAGTATTTACCCTTGCAGACACAAACAAATTAGCTCATGCTAAGTATTTCATCAAAATGGGGATGTGAGTCTTTCGGTTTGACCAAGTATTCTTAATACCAGCTGGTCTGGAATCAATGCACCTAATAAATAGCAGCTTACAGAGCTTGACCTCAAGGTCTGAGCTGATGAGTGTATTTATCTGAGGAAGGAAGTAGACGTAGGAAAGCCAATTTCACTGTCATCATCAGCGCATTGAATCAGATCGACAAAAATGGGCGCGACAGACAGAAGGAGAGAGAGACAGAGGAAACGAAGAAGGAAGACTATGAGTATTCTGCCTATTATTTACAGCAACTCAAAACAGAAAGAGATGAATGCTGCCATGCTAGAGTGACCATGCATAGTACTGAATTTTTCTTTTTGTGCTCTTGTATGTCAGATGCAATATACTCAGAAGGCAGTGGAGTCACAGTCAAGATAATGGAACCAATGCAGTAAATCCAGAGTAAATGCTCCAATTATAAATGGCTGGATATGCAGGTTATCTTCAAGGTGCTGTCAATATAATTTGAATGAAGATGGGAGAGTGATTCAGATTTAGTCAAAAGCTGAAGAGAATCTCTAATAGGTGAGCAGTTTTGTCGTAAGGGCAAAACAGTCCAGTTGTAATAGTTTCACTTCTCAGGCGTTGACCAACTTTTCACTGTTTTGACGGGTTTCTTTCTGGGAACTGAAAACCTGTTCAACTTAATAGGAAACAGTGTATTTAGTGTTTAAATTACAAACCTAGATTTTCTGTTGAGATAATTAGATTTCTGCTGGAGGATGACAGTGGGACATTAAGATCTCAGTTAGTCGTAGAACATCAGTCTGGCAATTGTTAAAACACTTAATCTTAAAGCATTCATTTAGTTTAAAAAAACAGATTCAAAGCCTATTGAAGGTTTATGATGTAGTGCAGTAAAGGCTCTACAAGCAAGACTGAATTTAAAGAGACGAGTACTAATTTAGTAGATGCTGAAGGCAAAATAAAAAAAATAATAATAAAAAAAATTCACACTTAACTTTACCCTAACAAAAAATTACTACTGTAGTGGCAATGGCTTTCAAAGGTTTAAGCATCCTTAAAAAAGAGCCTAATTAATGCCAAAACTTTAATGTAATATTTGGGATGTGTCATCTGACTGAATTAAAATAAACATTAACTTAGTTTAAACAGTCCATGAGCAGAAAATGAAAGAAAATATGTAGAGCATCATCTTTAATGTTTTTACTCTGATTATAAGTGCTTGTTTGTTTGTTTTTTTCATGGAGTATAATTTGATTCAGATTCAATTTTACCACTCAAACAAATAAAATTAGCCTCTGACTATCAGCAACTTAAATAGATCACTCCCTTGTGCCTGGAAAGCTTTTGAAACATTTTTCATGAGGCTATTAGAAATATTTTCTAAAACATTAGAGAAGCTTCTTTATGATTCCACCACCCACACAGCTTCCCACTCAGACATTTTATTTAAGATGTAGCTTCTGCGGATAGCTTACATAATAGCTTGTGGCTTGTAATTACCACAACAGACAAATGAGCGGGTATTTATAAAAATGTTCCAAAAAGAATAGACTTATTAAGTAAATTGAAGATGCGGCACATGAATACTTTTTTTTGCTTCAGAATAAATTGCCTGCAAAAAGAAAATGCATTATCTGCTAAACATGAAATGAGGGGAAAAGGCTATTCTTCCTATTCTTTTAGATGTGTAAGCATCATGTGCCCTCCAGAATTACTGACTCTTCTTGTAATGGTGTGTGAAATGCCTTAACATAAATGCATCTTCCATTTAAGAAGCAATCTCCTCATTTAAAAAAATTAATTCAAGCTTTTATTCAGGGGAAATCCAAGATTAAGTACTAATCATACGATGCATCTTTTATAAAGCATGTTTTACGTTTTCGGTGTGTCATTTTTACTGTGCATGATTTCCTGTTTCCCTTCCTGGGATGGAAATACAACTCAACTCATAGCCCCAAGTCGTTCTTCAATATGAGAGGGACAAGGAAACGCGACTGTCAACTGAGGAATCTTCCTAGATTAAGAAATGATTACAATAAAGTAGTTTCTTTCATAAACCTTTATTTGTGCATGTGTGTGATAACATAAAAACAAACAAAGCTAATCAAGGAGCCATATTTATAGTGCCACATCACCAAATGCCTACAGTCGTCCTGTTAGCTAAGGCAGACAGAACCAAGTTCGAGTGAAACCATTAACTCTGTGACACATGTAATTTTGTTAGATTCAATTCTTTCTTAATTTGGGAGTGTTTAGGTTTTAAGACCTAATCAGTTGTCTTAATGTAAATAATAAATAAATAAATGGTGTTAATCAAAAATTACCTACAAGCCCAGGGTTCTTTAGTGAAAACTAGAAATACAAACCTAAAGGTGATGGGGAAAAAAGTTGGCTTGTAAGAAAAGTTTCATGACTGTAAGACAAACTACTGCAAATCTTTGAAAATCAACATTTTCATTTTCAAAATGTTCCATGATGCATAAGCAGTCATTTGCAATAAGAAAAATCAAGAAATCAAGATGTCCTTGCCCCTACTGCAGAGCATGTAAACCAAAGTATTTGCCTCTGCCAAGTTTAGATCCTGCAGGACGGCATTAGACGATAAGCTGCTTTAATGACTTGAAGCACTTAAGTAACAAAAATGTTAAAATACAATAAATCCAGCAAATACCGCTACAACACTGTATTTGGATTCCAAAGTTGATCATTAAGAAATGATTGGGAAATCCTGAATAATTTCTACAAATGCGGAGGAGATACTTCTAGTTGTAAAATCTTATAAACGAACGACATATAATTAGGCCTTCATTGAGCCTTTAAAACTCTAAATGTTAGTTTTAGTTGTAGAAACTCAGCTGTCAGCAGAGTAGCTTTATATCCCCAGACTTCTGAACAACACTATACCCACAACTTAAACCTCCGTCTTGTGAAGTGAAGTTCTGAAATAATAATTATGTCAAAAATGGCAGATTAATTACAAGAAAAGTGAGAACCAATAGTTTCACTCCCCAGTAATTGAAGTGAACACCTGTCATCATAAACCTTCGGCAACACGAATTCTTTGTTTTAACGTTTACAGCTAGAAATGTCCTAAATTTGCCCTTTTGTGCTTCTCATCCCCCAGCCACCATCTCATTTATCTGCTTGAGAAATCAAATGTTTGCACAGGAAAGACGTGTGTGATTCGGATGGATTTTGAAAGATAAATCAGTTTTCAGATTTTAATATTTAAGAGAAGCAAGGGCACAGGGCCCTGCTGAATAATGCATTTGGTTATTTAGAGTTCGAGACAGTGGGAGAGTGTGGACTGGCACAGAGCCAGGGAGATGTGAGAGCACCAAAAACAGTCAGCTAATGAAAAGGGGAGATATCCCTTTGCCCTTTTGTTAGAATTTCATAAAGCACCAACACACTTTGAGGCTCTTCTTCTCTTTCACACAAACACACGGCCTGCATTTACTTATAAATCATCTTTCTATTTCATTGCTTCGAAAGTCATTCTCATTTTATATTTGACTTTCCTTAGAAAATAAATGCGGTAAACAGCTAAAATTGAGCTTCATGGTTTCATGAGCAGCTACGTAAATAACTTCCTCTTATCAGAGAGCAAAAATAGTTTAAGTCACGGCATATTTTAATATCTAACAAACATGCTTGGTATTTTTCTGAATGCTGTGCACTAAAGTAATGGGTGTGTTCTTTTAGCTATATTTTGATTCTTTATCCACTAACAAATGATGATGATGATGATTATTATTATTATTATTATTATTATTATTATTATTATTATTATTATTATTATTATTATTATTATTATTATTATTATCTAAACTATTGAAACTTAAAGAGCCCTCCCTGTACTTTTATTATTCTAAATTGTAATTTTTAAACCAAACAGTCCAGGCCATAACTATTGGTCCCTTCAGTAAGAATAAGGCAGTATTTTTTTAGTTTTTTTCGACATGATGTCATAATCTTTGAAATATTTGATGCTCAAAGACATTGCAAAAAAAAAATCTTCATTAGGTAATAAAAATATTTCTATTAATGAGGCATAAATACTGTATGTGACTCACAGGTCCATTTCGTTTTAGGCACTTGACACAAGACTGCTCCAATATTTGTCTTTCCACAATGCAAACTGTGCAGAAAGCCAAAACTCTCTGCAGCACAAAGCAGCATTTTGAGGTCACCTAGGTGCCTTCACAGCATGCCAACATGTCTGGCAGTGATGCCATGAACAAAACCTTTTTCTGTCCCACTATCATGAATGTAAGCATGTAGAATTTGCTAACCTGTGCTTAAGCTTGGTTTAGCTGAAACAAATGATGAATGCTTCAGCAATAGGAATATACATTCCCACTGAAAAAAAAAAGATTAGAATTTTATTTAGGGTTTTTTTACACACCTAAAAACAGTCAATAAATGGAGCCACCACTATAATAACCCAAAATGGATTCTACATGACGAAAACAAAAAGATACCTCATAAACAATAACTTCTTTTAGCAGCTAGCTTACTCTCAGCTGTTGTTGCTTGTCTGGAAGAGGGTTAGTTGTTGTTCCTGTGATTGCATTTACATAAAAACTCCGATACTGCTGAAAATCTGGCCCTTCTGCAAATGCATCCAGACTTAAATACTTCTGGACTTTGTTGTTAAGCCTTTGCAATTACAACTTAACAAGGGACTGGAGATGGAAACAAGCTAAAAATATAATCTGTGACAATACATTGGATGGAGACATTTACGTTTGGGTTGTGTATTGTCCTTTTTCCAGTGGTGGAGAAAGTACTCAAAAAATCTACTTAAGTAAAAGTACAAATACACAGTCAAAAATGTACTTAAGTAAAAGTCAAAGTACCACATTAACTTTTTACTT
>CAEGAF010189237.1:0-20719 GCA_903067075.1 Micropoecilia bifurca | reverse complement strand
CCTGTTTCCTCATTTTCTAACTTGATACCATAAAAATCCAACATGAGCTTGTAAGACTCCAGTAGATTCTTCCTTGCAATTGGACTATCAAGAAAATCCTGAAGGAAATGCAAAGATTATGTGAAAACCTGTCTGACACTTTTGTTCAAATAGTATATTTCATAGAGCTTTACCTTAATTTCCTGCTTTGTCAGGGTTGTTGCTTCATAGTTCACCCCAGGTTCCTGCAGAGGAAACAGCCTGTCAAAGACAAATTTAATTACAAAATGGAACTTCAGGTCTTCCTTCCAATCTTTACATTGTGTAGTACCTTACCACTGAATATAGCTGTGTGTATGCTCCAGTTTGGCATACTTTCCTTTCCATTCATTGTGGAACTGATGAATGTAGATCTCTGATAACAAACAACAGAAATCAATTTTTATATAGGTTTCAACAAAAGCCACATACATATTTCATTTATTATGGGAAAATATAAATATAGTGTGGAAACATGAAGTCGACTAAAAGATCCCAAAGCCATATTAGGTGTTCTTGGAGGCCTACCATCTGGTAAAGAGGCCTTTTTCCCGAGGTAGAATCTTAGATTGGGCTTTTCATCCTATTAAGGAAAGTAAAATTTTATTTTGGAATGCTTCTCACAAAAAATAAAAATAAAAACACTGACTTGAAACATGTGATTGTGTGTACGTACATTTTCTTGCTCAACGTGTCGCGTCCGGTGAAGGTCCTGTGGGGAAAAATAAGTTGGAAAATTTTTTTTTGGACCTAATTATAGAAGTACAACGATGCTGTCTGTGGCTTCATGTGTGTTAAACTCACTGGGTAGTCGTGCCTGTAGTTCTGCATGTCCTTAGCAGCATTTTCAAACCGGGTGAACTTGTACTGGAGAAGAAAACACAGTCATGTCATTGAATTAACACTTTGCTCAGCTCAACATAAGAGTACAACAAAAATACATAAACATAATCATTGTAAAAATTTATTTTGAAGAGTGTTAAATATTAACTGGTAAAGTTATTTTATTTTAAATCAGGCATGTTATAATATTCTGCTCAGTAGCAGATAAATTGTATCAAATTATGAAGTGATTATAAATTAACTGAAATTATGATTTAGGCAGCAGTTAGCCTCATATATTATAAAGATTTCCACAAAGAGTAATAAGAGGGATATATTTGTATGAATTGAAAAATAAATGAATACAAATTTAGCAAAAGTTAAGAACTGCTTTAAGGCTGAGGAAAACATGTTAGAACAATTTAACGTTATATTCACCTTTAGCTTGTTATTAACAGCAGCGGTAATGCTAAAGTCAAACTAGCTAGCATGCAGTGCTTCTCATCTACACATCATAGCTGCAGTTGTCAAGGCAAAGCTTGACATTTGACCTCGCTAGATAAAATTTAAAATGCTCTGTATAATTCTTCATTGGAGGACGATGCCTTGAGAAAAATGATCAGCATAACAAATTTAAGATTTCTCTGAATTTGAGTCAAATTATTTTCTGACACCCGATTAAAATAATTTCTAACAAAAATACCATCTTTATTATTGAACATCTACATGGCTGAACAATGACGCATTCATTTTTTTAAAAATTCTACTGGTTCAGTCTTTTTGGCACAATGGTAAAAACTGTGTCCCTTTATTTTGTTGATACAAATTCATGAATAAAAACATGTGTGGCATCGCCCTCTGCTCCAAAACAATAACCACGCCCCTGTTTGTCAGAAAAACCACAGAGCAAACATTTGTAAATAAAACTACATCAATAAAAAATAGATGTGGGCATACAAAGTAATTTATAAGGCTTAAAATTAGGAATATTAAAAAAATTTTTATGACTAGTTAAACTGATTTCAACAATCATCTTATCGTTGTCCAATCAGAAACATAGCTTAAAATCTAAGTAACAAAATGCTGGCAAACTTGTCCAGCACTTTTATTAGGTTGAGTCGAGCAGTTTGTTTTTATGAGTGCAGAAAATGAACGCAGAGCAGAAGACCTGAAGTGAAACTACTGCTGAGAGGAGCTGCATAATAAATAAAGCTGTACACAGGTTAAACTCACAGTTCTGTTCCTTCTGGTTCGGTTGGTCCTCTTTCTTGATGGGCCCTTATTCTCATCCTCCCATGTTGAATCATATTCGCAGTAGAAAACATCCGTGTCGTCGACTCGATATTCATTTCCGCTGAAGTCATTCTTTCCCTTTACCTCTGGAGGCTCGCCCGGTATTTCGGGGTCCTCAATGGGGCTCCTCGCAGTGGGGCCACTGTGAGGAGCCTCACCGCAGGGACCCCCACTGAGCCCCTGCTCCTCATCCGAAGAGTACCTGTTCTCCGACTGGTTGTTCTCACTCGGCCCATTTCTTCTGCCTCGCCAAGTCAGCGAGGCCAAGTTTTGGACTCTTACACATAACAGTCGAGCTCGTATGCAGAGGAACTCAACACCCGGTATCCGCAAAATCCAGGACCACAGTGGAGACACAGCTTGAAAGAACAACCTAAGAAAAGAACTAACCAGTTCGAAAAAGTAGAAGAAACTGCGTCGAGCGCGACGGTACATGTTTGACAGGCTCTCCATGCTAACCGACAGCACATCAGTTTCACTTTCTCCCATAGTTCACTTTGCAGAAATCGAAACTGAACTTTCTAACAACTCCCACAAATAAAGCCGTGGTGTGTGAGGCATGACTTCACCCAGCGCGATGAATGAAATTACGTAAAGTCCAGTGTCCTTGTCGAATTGACACGTGTTTAAGCATTAAAATATCTTCCGGGTCCATCTAATTTAATTAGAGTACTTACTGTCAAAAGTGTGGTTCAAGTCTAAGATATGAATTTTAGATGGTCAGTGAGCATCTGACAAGGACTGCTGACTAGAATCATAGTAAAAACTATGACTATTCTTGCATAATGTACTTTTTCAAACAATGAAAAGAATCATGATTGCCTGTGAACAAGTCCATGACATGAAACATCGACAAATCAAAATCAGTGAATTCGCTGGACATACTTAGGGCCAAGGCCTAAAAGAAAATCAGCAAGAATTGGTCTCCAAAAGAGAAATAAATAAAAACTCACAAAGTTTAGTAGTGCTTTCACAAAAAAATGCTAGAAATATAACAAGTGTGATGGTTTTATATATATATATATATATATATATATATATATATATATATATATATATATATATATATATATATATATATATATATATATATATATATATATTACAAAGCTAGAGTATTCAGTTGAATAATCTTCAACTTTATTTTCTATTGACTGTACGGTCCTATCCATTAGTTAACTTCCAAAACAGAGCTCACCCTCTCAAATACCAATCTATATTGAGACATTTATTCAAGTACCTTCTTTTAATAAATTATAATACAGTTAGTTTATTTAATGAACACGTTCTGTAAATTGAAAACAGGCATCTAACAATTAGAATTAATTAAGTTGGCAAAACTCTTAGCACCCATTTGCACAAAATGATCCCATTTTGGAGATTGTTTTGATAAAATGTCACAATGACTATTTGCTATTCCATAAGGTATTGACAGTCCACTGTCACCTAAGAAAACCCAAGTGTCGCTAACTTTTCCATTGAAGAAACGTTTACCTGCAAAACTAATGCACACTTTTTGCATCCACATATATGATCCTCATAACCGCCTGCCTTATCTCGCTCGCTGTCTCCAGGTGCTATCTATGCAAAGATAGCATCATGTTTACAGTAGGCCTCGCTGCCTCATTTTCCATAAAAAATGGATGTGGCGGCTTCAGTCAGTGGACATCCTGCTCTTAATGTCTTCCTGTGGAAGATAAAGAAGGGCTGGTCGAACTCTGCTGCGGAGCAGAGCGATACCAGATAACACAGCATCATCGCTTCATCAATACAGCTGTTAAACTGTGTGCTCTTTGTGGTCATAGCTTCAGCTACGCGGATCAAAAATCACCTGGCTACCTCTGGGAAAAAGAACAACACAACTTTAATGTGTGATTTTTGTCTTAAAGGGACAGTGTTTTATGAGTTTGATCTTTACATCATGTTACAATGATAATCCCTCATCAAAAACATACCTGGAGTGTCACTTTGATTCTTTCGTGCTTGTTTGAGAAATCTTGTAATCTCCCACGGCAACCATTCACCTGTGCAAAAACTGACAAAGTTTTGCGCATGTTCGTAATGGAGACGCAGCTACTGTGTAGTCGTTGAATCGTTAACACTGACCAGAAGCCAGTGAGGCCTGCGGTGCTTCAGGTGTTCCCCTGCGTCGGTGACCTGTGGGATAATTCGTTGAAGCGTGCTTAGAGAAATTTGCTTGGCTGGCTACTAAAGGGTTCACCACAAATCTGTTTCTCTCCGTTAGAGGTTGTTGCCGCTCATTTTTGTTTGCCGGAGTCTCTTTGTAACCCTTCCTGGATGGATCGGATGGATCAAAGCAATGTCAGTGACTACTTCTCATCTGTTTCTTTAGTTTATGTTGCGTTTTGAGACCTTTTAGCCTGCTTCACGTTGCTGTTGAAGTTATTTTTTATCCTTCTTCAGGTCTGGCTCTAATCAGGCTCGGGTGCAGATAGTGAAACTCAACCAAAAATTTGGTAAAGTCACAATTTAACAAGGAGTGCACTTACTTTTTCACACAACCAAGATCAGTGTAGGTATTTTTTTCCCCTTTTAAAAAAGACTGAATTTTGTATTTGCTCAGGTTATTTTTGTCTGATGATCGGTAAAATCCAGTGTGAGGGCAAATAGTCTAACAAGAGACAAATACTTTTACATTGTTCCGACAGTTGGTTGAGTTGAGATCTAGAAACAGTTTGGTTTCCTGGATAAGGAAGGCTAGCATAAACCTTCTTGAATGGCCTGAACTTTGAACCCATTGAAAAGTGATGAAGTATGCTTAAAAGCTACCAGCCTATAGGAACTTTTACAGTGTCAGATGATAGCTAAGGAAAGGATATAAACGATTACTTTGTGTTCCAGTGGAGAAAATCTGGACTTGTGCCGATATGTCTCTTCAGTTTGTTTGTGCTAAAGCAGGTGGCGGTGCTGTATTCTCTGCTAAAAACATCTGAGAGAAAGTCAGTGTTGTGAAGGGAATGGAGCCAACAAATGTCCGTGAAATGACTAATCTCTGGCTCTTCATGAACGTCTTCAGAGCACGAACAGTTTCCACAGACTGGGATGTCTTCCCAAAACAGACAAAGACTTTATAAGTGGAACATCTTGCAGGATAGACCTACGGCACTTATTTCTGTGTCTGATTAGCACGGCGCAGAGGAAAACTCCCAACACGTGGAGCAGCTGAGAAGCCCCAGTGGTTTCTCTCCTGATGTCCACACACTCGGCCTGTGAGCTGGATTCCCGACATTAGGAATCCTGGATCCCTCCGTGGCTAAGTGCGCTTGAGAAAGGTCATCGTTGTGCCACCAGCCTCTGCGCCTCATCGGTCAGTGTAGCTCTTTGGCTCAAAGCGGAGGCGACGGTCCCACATGAGTGCTTCATAAGGAGGACCAGAGCTGCCCAGAAAGGGCAGCTGGAGCTGTGCGAGCCAGCCGCAGACAAACACAACACACACACTCAGACACTTGTGTATTTAAGATCCCTCAAGGCAGGGTCACTGATTAACGGTCGCACTTGGGCTCCAAAATGTGTGTACGCATTGCTGCTCAAAGATGGATAAACCATCTCCGTCTGGTTTTCATGAGTAGAGAAAACAATATTTTCTTCTTCTTTTTTTAGCATTCCTTTGTTTAACAAACTGATGAATGTTCGCAATGGTAAAAGTATGTAAATCTCTGCTGTAGAATGGTGTTTTCACATCAGCAGCCGCTCAGTTTAGAAGATTCCATAACACAGCAGAGGGTGGAAGTGACAAAGGGACCAGAAGAGCTAATCACAGGTGAGTAGATGCAGCTGGGAAGGGGAGCAGAGTGGCAGGCTGAGGGGAAGATGACAAATAAACATGACTACTAAATTGTATGTCAGTTTTTATATGCTTGTTGTCATGTTTGCGTCTTTATGACTCACTTTGTGATTTTAACGTCTGTGACACTTTCAAAGCAGAGAACTAAGGAAAAAAAATACAACCTCAGACTGACGTAACAGTACGAAACACAAAGGAAACAAGTGCAAAGCACAAACAATGTGAATAAATGAACAAAGATGAGGGGAAAATACAAAATGGTGAGATATAATCAACAAATTAGGAGTGTAAATGTAAAAGTAAAGTTCTACCACCTACAGATTGTGACAGTAATTAAGAGCTATGCACTATTGTGTTCATAAAATCCCCCCAAAACACCTTCAAATCAGCAACTTATATGTAACAAAAATAAAAAAAAAATAAAAAAATAAAATCCAAGGTGTCCCTCGTAGGCTTTTATGCACCACCTACATTATAGATTTTTAAAAAATATATATTTACAAATTTAACAAATAAAACAGTCTAACCCATTTATCCAATGGTTTTTCCCCTTAGTGTGAATGGGAACACACCCCCAGCACACATCAGTGTTCCTGAAGAGGCTCAGTGAATGATGCCAGTAGGCCAGACTGACGTCCTGTGAAGCTCAGAGGTGGTCGGTCTGTCTGTCTGTCTGTCTGTCTGTCTGTCTGTCTCCACCTGCTGTTGGAGTAACTTTCACTGTCTGCAGTCCCTGCTCTCAATCCCCCATATGCCGAACCGGGGCCCCCAGCTCTTGAACCCTGCAGGATGGGACTCTTCCTCTGAGCACCGTCACCCTCAGCAGCAGCAGCACCAGCAGCAGCAGGATGAAGGCGCAGAACGTCAGGACTCTCCTCCTCATCCTCTCCGTGGTTCTCTACCTGCTCCTCGGAGCCGCCGTGTTCGACGCGCTGGAGACGGAGAGCGAGAGCGACCGGAACCAGAGCCTGGAGCAGAAACTGGGCGAGCTGAAGAGAAAGTACGGCTTCCTGGAGGAGGACTACCGGGAGATGGAGAGAGTCATCCTGCAGTCCGAGCCGCACCGCGGCGGCAGGCAGTGGAAGTTCTGCGGCTCTTTTTACTTCGCCATCACGGTCATCACCACCATAGGTAAGAACGTTGCTGCGGTTCTTTACGTCCAGGCAACACGACGACGTGACTTTTGTTTTGAGACGCATTGCAAAAGTTTCTGTGAAACAGTGGCGGTACATAAAAAAAAAAAAAAAGCTAAAGTTTTCTGAGGCCCATACCAGGTTTTTTTTCTTTTACTACAATCAATAATGAACTACATTAAAGCTAAGTCAAGCATTTAATAACTAATTAATCAAATAACGAAGAGAAATAATCTACGTCGACGAAATCACTTTAAAACCAAAATAAGAAAAAAACTTCAAAGAATGAACAAATTAAATAATAAAAAGAAACAACACGCTTTCACGAACATACTTTTACACTTTGTAAAAAAACAAACAAACAAACGAACAAACAAAAAACTTTCAAGCCAAATTCAGTCGACATTTAGCGGATTAATCTTTATTGCTGCTAAAAGAGTGACTGGACCTTAATTTACGGTACATTAAAAAAAGCGACAATTTTTCTGTATCTATTTATGTTTCCAGCGCTGTAAAACCTGTCAGGTCTGATCTGCTCCATCCCTTCCTTAACTCCCCCAAATATATATAACATTTGATTTTCACCCCAAAACTGTCAGCCGCCCCCATCTGGCCATTTAAAAAACTTTCTTGATTCTCCTGAAAGGTGAATAATAATAATAATGCTCTTGTCAAAATGTGACGTTTATTTCTCGATTTTTTGTGTTGCATTTATGACTTTTTATTCTTGTGTTTTTATGATGCACTTTGAACGGTCTTGTTGCTGTACAAATAAACTTTATCAATTTGATTTATATTAAATCAAGATTCCTAGAATAGTTATTGTAGACGTGATGACTGCACTGAAAAAACAAAGTAGTTGAACCAACTTAACTGAATTGCTTAAATTGGTAACAAGTAATTCAATTAAGTTTATACAACTTAACTAATACAAGTTGATTGAACTTGACAAATTTGTATCAGTCAGTCTTATTCAAATAATTTAATTATTTGAATTAGGAAAAGATCCTTTATTACCAAATACATTTTTAGAGGCTCTCCTGTAGCAGTCTGTATTACATTGAATATTAAGAAGCCTCTGACTCTGTTTTTCTATGACAGCCTCATGGTTTCACTTCATGTGAAAATCCTTCATTGCATCATCATCTCCACAGTAGCCCTCGGAACAGAGCCAGACATTTAGGAATATCCCTTTAAAGTGGATGCAAATTGGATGTAAAGCAACAGAAACCAGAGACTGGATCAATCCAGTCTTGACCCCCCTGCTTTATCACCATCAGCACCCGCAGCTGTAAGTGCTTAACCCGCAGGGCCTTTGTGACGTTTCAGGTTACGGCCACGTCGTTCCTCGCACCGACGCCGGCAAGACCTTCTGCATGTTCTACGCGGTCCTGGGAATCCCTCTGACTCTGATCATGTTCCAGAGCCTGGGGGAGAGGATCAACACGCTGGTCCGCTACCTCCTGCGCAGAGCCAAGCAGGGCCTGGGCCTCAGGGAGACCGAGGTCTCCATGGGGAACATGGTGCTGGTGGGGCTGCTGTCCTGCGTCGGCACCCTGTGCGTCGGGGCCGCCGCCTTCTCGCACTTCGAGGACTGGACCTTCTTCAACGCCTACTACTACTGCTTCGTCACGCTCACCACCATCGGCTTCGGGGACTTCGTGGCCTTGAAGAAGACAGAGGCCCTGCAGAGGCGGCCGCCCTACGTGGCTTTTTGCTTCGTGTACATTCTGGTCGGTCTAACGGTCACGGGAGCTTTCCTCAACCTGGTGGTGTTGAGGTTTCTCACTGTGAGTTCTGACGTGAGGACTGCCGAACGGGAGGATGAGCAACTTTTGAAGGAGGAGCCGGAGTCGGAGTCGGACTCTGCAGACAGAGGAAGCAGCCGGTTCACTCTTCCGGTGGAGGACGGCGGCAGCTGCGTGAGTCTGATCTCCTCTCCTGCAGACGACCTCAGACTCATCGAACCGCAGCGTTCCGAGCTTCCCAAACCCAACAGGCTCAGGGATCTGATCTGCTGCTGGTGCCGTGGGCTGGAGGTGTGCGGCAGCAGCTCCGACCTGCAGCAGGGACACACGTGCGGCCATAGCAACCCTGTGTTTTACACCTCCATCTCCTACAGGGTGGACCGGGTCTCCTGCAGCTCCCACGCTGCCTCACCTCATGCCTCTCCCAGCGCCGTCGCTCTCTGCTGGGAGAGGAACTACCGTCAGAGCAGACGGAGGTCCCTCTGACTCAGGAGCTTTTTTGTGACAGATGAAACCATCAAAGGGTCAGACTTCCTCTGCTTTCGAATGTAGCATTAAGTGAGCTGAGAAATATTTTTCTACACTGAACAGTTTGAATGCTAAGACATATGTGCCGTGTCTTTTTTTGTTAAACTTTTCAAATTATTTCATTTAACAAAACAAACAAAACATAACTCAGTCTGGCCTGAAGTGAAAAAGTAAACCCTCCCCAATCCTAATAACTGGCTCTGATACCCTTAACTTAGACTTTTACTTAATGTCTGACAAACTTGGGTTGACTCTTTCTGGAAAACTTTAATTCAAGCCACGTTGGAGGGCTTCTACCATAAACAGTCTGCTTATGGTCATGCTGCAACATTTCACATTTCAGTCCAGACTCGACAAGCTTGCTCCAAAACCTTTGCTTGACCTCCTACTGTACTTTGGACCATGTCCCACAGGGTAACCTAAACACGTTGCAGCTCAACGTCAGAAGTTAATGGCTTGGAATTTTCTTATAGAATAGTCTAGCAATAGCCCTTATTGTCAATTCAGAAAACAGACAAAAAAAAACAGTAAGAGCAAATTTACAACATAAGAAAATAATACTGTACAGTTATTCAACATTGCACCGTGCAACATTTAAAAAAGGTGAGACAAATGTACATTCATAGTCAAGCATTTCGGAGGCAGGAGCACAGTGAAGTAGCTATGTTACCTTCAGTTCAGATATGACTCAGAAGAAATTAGAATTTGTAATTTAACTCCTTGACGTTGGGCCTCTGTCTCTTTAAAAACTCCTCTTCTATTGCATGGCTCCTCTATTAACCTCTAACAATATGTTTACCAGATCAGAAACTTACAAGCTGCAGCTCAGAGGAGGAGGAGATCCGTCCTCGAAGGCGGAGCGAGGTCCACCCAGGCGTTTTGGACAGCTGAATGGTTGCCATGGGAGATTAAAGGATTTCTCAAATATGCTTGAAGGGATCAAGATGACACTCAAGGTTGGTTTCTGGTCCCAAATCAGTAAAAAACAACAACAATGAAACAAAAACAACCCCCCCCTCCCAGAACTCTCAGTATGTTTTTCTTTATTCTGAAATGCTTCCATATTTCTCCCTTAATAAATGAAATCGTCTTTTGAGAATTGTTTTTGTATTTGTTCAACTTAACTTTGCCTGACATTCGTCTTGGATGAAGTGAAACATCATGGCGCCATACGGTATATCTTTTGACTTCGCTGCCCTGCTGCGTAATAAAAGGTACAGAATGTGTCATCAAACTGCAGATGCTGCTCCACGCGTCGGTAAGCTGAAGTTATCTTTAAGAAAATCAGAGTCTTCAGACTCCCAGCACTGCCGTCACCTGTGACCTTCAGTTCTTTCCAGTCAGTAATCATCACTGCTCTCTATTAGGAACGTTTCCTCCGTTGCTCTGGCTGGTTCCCAAGGTAACACCCTTAGCCCTGTTGCTCAATGTGGCAGAAACTGAGGACACACACACACACACACACACACACACACACACACACACACACACACACACACTATATAGTTAGTGGTATTTTTCTGAAGCCACCATCTAGTCAAAACTGAGACTTTCACCTTAAACAAGAAACCAGCACACCAGCGAAGGATGGTAAAACAGGAAGTGACATTATAACGGCAACATTTGGAAACACCTCAAACAAGTCCAAATTGATTTTCTATACATTTAAGATAAAACAACATTTTTATTGACATTAATAATGTAAGTGGGAAATTAATGGTACATATTTATTATGGAGGATACAAAACCTGTGAACTAGCTTTTTTTTTTTTTTTTACATTTTGTAACGTTACAACCACGATTTTATTGTAATTGTATGGTAAACAAAAAATAGTTCTGGAGAAAAAAAAGGAAATGTTTTATGTTTTATAATAATAATTAATAATAATAATGATAATTGACTTTCAAATGAAACTTCAACGTTAATTGTTTTACTCATGGAAATTATGCCTATTCTAACAAGTGCAAACTTTTGCATGCTGCAGTTTCCCCTTTTGTTCCAATTTCAACCACTAGAGGACAGTATTGGATAATAATAATTAAAAAGAACAGAACCGCTGACTTCTTGAGGTCTCCTGGACACAACGTTGCTGTCAAGCTCAACCAATATTCTATAAATACAACCTCGCGTCCTCTGCGCATGTGCTGCAGAGCCTGTTTGATGTTACGTCTCTTACAGCCGAACGCTGTCATTTCTATAAGTTCCTCTGTAGCTAAAAGTTGAAATTGGATCACAGCTTGTTGTGAGTGTGAATAGCTGTTCGGCTGTGTAGGCACTTCAGTCAAGTACCCAGTCGTGGATCAGCTTTCAGCATGATCAACTGAGAGGAGGAAAAAAAAGAAACAACAACAATACTTGAACCAGCAGAAAGAGCAATCTGTTGCATAAAAAAAAACCTCCCCATCTCCACTACCTTGTTGAATTTCCATGGCTGCTGAAATTTTATTGTGGGTTTTATTTCTCTTTATTGTGCTATGATGTATTGTGCAAACAGTGATATAATGGTGTAAACTGAACGGAAACGGGTTATTTACTCTGCATCAAAGCTTCGTGTGTTGTATACAATCTTCCACTTTTATTGTCTCATCCATGACTGTTGAGAAGAGCCCATACCTCTGCTCCTGTGACTTTTATTAATCTTCTTTTACGGCTCCATCAGAGGTGGACGGTCCGGCAGTTCCATTACAATAAAACTGCTGAATAATCCAGCGTGTTATGTGCAGATAATGCACTTTACAAGTAGTGAGCTGCAGGTGGAGAGATGAGGGTGACTTGAAATTGCACATTTTTCTGATTCACAACATTTCCCATAATGGAGCACGGCTGTCTATATTCTCTTCTGCTTAAATATTTTTCAACTCGTTTTACGTCCATATATTCCGTTTTTAAGACACTTTGCTTCTAAACGCTGATCAGTGTTTCGGAAAATACCTGCAGATCTACAGCTGCATGCAAAGGTTTCACATTATGTTACATTACAACCCCAACACCTATTCAGAGTTGTTTGTAAGAAGAAAAAGGTTCAACAGACTTTTTTTCTATTTGGATATTTAGACGATCCAGTTTACAAGATGTACTTGAATGCAACGGGAAAACCTCATCTGGTCAGAAGGACTTGTCACAAATGTCTCAGTGTGTTGTTGCATTTGAAAGATGTGGTTTCCCCCAGTGAATTATAAGCCTGGCGGGCCACTAGGCTTTACTTGTGGCCCCACCAGGCTTAGCTTAGCTTATTTAATTAAGTTTTTAAAAAATGTTTGCATTCCTTAAGACTTTATAATTGGTGTTCATATATTAATCTTCCAATAACACATAATTATCAAGTGATATTTTCAAATTTCCTGTCAACTCTAAACATTTTTTAACTCAAACACGGCGGGCTGCTGGATAAATGGCTGCCGAGTGCCCCAATCACTGGGCTTAGCAAGTTTTCTGGTGGAAACCTTGATACACCGACATTAGATCTTGGTTTGTTCCACCTTTATTTCTCCACTGTAGCTTAACGTTCAACCCCTAACGTTCCCAAACTGAGACTCTTGTTTTGTCTTGTTTTGGTGTCACTTAGCAAAGTTGCGCTACAGAACTTTGCCTTGCAAACTTTCTGTTTGTATTCAGGTATAAAGCAACACTGAAATTTTACAGAACATGTACTTTTAGTTACAAATACATGTACCATGACAACCCTATTGTTTACTAAGTTCTTAGGGTCTTGCGCTTTATTTTACAGCAGTTTATATGAAAAAGGGGGTCTGGATACCAATGTATACCACACCTGTTTTACAAAACCACATTATTATCCTTCCATTTGAAAATTACACATTTGTTTGTGTCAGTCTGCTGCATAAATTCTAATAAAATAGTTGTGGCTGTGAAGGGACAAAATGCGATGAACCTTTTCCAGTCACTGGATTCACCAACCAATATAAAATATCCACATTTACACACATCAATCCTTAATTCTCTTTCAAGAGACCAATACAAAGCAAACAGAAGTTTCCATTAACCCCGTTGTTCAGAGACGAGGGTCGAGCCCAATCATCAAAGCTGCATGTGTGTTAATCCTCAGCTGAACTTAAAAAGAGGTTCTGGACCGAGAAGCTTGAGGCTAAATAATTCATTTTATTTTTAGATGTTTTTTTTCTTTTTTTTTATTCTTTGTGAACACATTCTGTTAAGTCATTACAGTTGCAACGCAGATCTTTCATGTGCAGTCAAAAGAAAGGCCAGACTATCAAGTTGCCGGTTCAAGCTGAGTGCGGCGCGGCTGATTTGAAAGGCAGAAATACGAGCTGGACATCCCAGGAGCATCTGCATTTATGAATGAATAAATAAACTTAGTAAACGGTGCCAGGCGTGTTTTGATTACAGCGGAGTGTGGCTGATTGTGTACGTCCACGGAGCCTTCAGGAGGAGCTGTACCGCGTATTCATGGTGCATGTATTTGTAACTAAAAGTTGTAGCCGAGCTGGCAGTGATGGTCTGGGCCGACCTGAGTGAAGTTGACCCCCCCACCTTCTTCAAATCAGACATAATTGGAGTCAAACGTTTGTGCTTCGTTCGTGCTGGTTTGTGCCGCTATCATTTTAAAGATATAAAGAAAGTTGGATTTCATAAAAGTTTGGGGGGGTTGGTTGACCTTTTGACCTTTACACTTTAATTAATATCTTCAAACCCAAAGTAGCACAAACAAAACATTTTACTGCACAAACCTGCACAAATGTAGCCGAGTTGATTGACACCCATTTCGTCTGGTTTGAAGAAGGTGGGGGGGTTGGTTGACCTTGGATGACCTCTAGAAACATTTCTTCTTTATGCAGCACAAACGAAAATTTGTGCTGCATAAACCAGCACAAACGTTTGACACCAATTTTGTCTGATTTAAAGAAAGTGGGGGGCCAACTTAACTCAGGTTCTGGGTCGGGATTTTTGGGAGGCCAGCTGACTCTGTTGAGGCAAACGGTGTGGTTGAAGGACGGGAGGAGTATAGGGCTCCCCAGAACCAAGATGGACCTGGAATCGAAAGATGACTTTTTTGTTTCCTGCTGGGTGAAGTCCCCTAAAGCCAATCATCCATTATTATTTTTAAACATAATCCTCTGGTAAGCTAGCTGTAGCGTCGCACTTTGCGCTAACGTAACGGCAAATAAACGGTTGCTTACCTGCAGTACCTCGTGGACCACCAGGGGGAGCCCGTGGACCATCACAGTTTGAGAAAGACTGAGCTACACATACCTGCTGTGCTAAAGTGATTTGACTTTGACCTGAACAAAGTCCAGATCCTTCTGAGGGCCGCATGTGGACGGACACTGAAAGCTCCGTGTAGATTCACGGAGCTTTCAGCAGGATATTAATTGTTTCCTAGGAAATGCTGCATCTGGAAAACAAAAAAGAAAAAAAAAAGAGAGAGAAAGCATTTTACACGAGTCACGCTGTCCATGAAATAAGGGAAAATAAAGACACGTGTCATCTTTAAGATTAATTAAATCAGTAAAAGAGAAAGAAAGAAAAAAGCTGGGATTCATTTGCAAATCAGTAAGACAACAGACATCAATAGAGGTAAATTGGCGGGATAATTGCTCATTAGCTTTAATTTTCAGTCAATTTGCACTTCCTGTCGGAGTGAGAAGCCTGTTTTCGCTCAGGCCTCGTCGTCTTCTTCCATCAGACAATGTGTCTGGCGCGCCGCGTCTCCTTGACATTCCTGTCAAAGGGATCAGGCCGCTTGCCGAATTACAGTTTGAATTAAACCATAAATGAGACATTGAGGCGCAGATACAGATCTGTGATGACGACACTCACAGGGGCTGACAAGAGGGTAGAAAACAAATTAGGTGAATCGTTCCCGTTGGAGCAAATGGCACATTTTTAAGCCCATGCAACAAACAGCGGGTCTACACTGCGTCTATGCTTAGATCTTAATGCGGGGTGATGATTATTGATGCCCCACTGCAGCTAAAAGCGAGGGCTTTAGTGCTGTTGTGCTTTCATAGCATTTCGAGTTACTCTTCTGGGATCGCTGCTTAAGACATGTTTACAGCCCAGCGGCTCTGCTGATGAAATATTTTGGCTTATTGATAAATCGCTTTGGTCCAGACTGAAATCTCTCAACAAGTATTTGACTTTCTGTAAAGAATGTTGTGATCTCTACTGGATTAAAAAAATACTACTGCCTGGCTGAGACTGTGAATTTCTGAGCTACACCCCAATATGACTCACTCCATTGAGCTGCCATAGTTTGGGGGTAAAGATGAATTCTCCAGCTCTAATCGTAGTAAAAACTGGACGGGATATTAAAGGTGTCCAGAGGAAATATCTTCAGGAGTTGGTAGTTAATCTCAGTCATACAGTAAAATAGTGAAGCAGATGTTGAAACTAACACCTAAATACGTCTTGGATCTTCTGGCTCAGAATTTTACGATAGAAACATTGGCAGACTCTGCAGATTTTTGTTTTTATTTTATACAATGTTAGAAATATATTACAAGATGCAAACAAACAAATAATTTAGTTCCCTTTTTTTTTTTTTTACATGAAAATAAAGATTTTATTGCCTAAAATGAAACAGTGCAGCGTTCCTTTATGCTTGTTCGTGTGAAGCAACTAAGAAAAGCTTCTAAGATCAGGATGTGAAAAGTTGAGGCCTTTCTGCTCGACTTAGCGTCAACAGAGTGTAGGGCTAATCTGTTTAGTCCTTTAATTAATAATTTATAGCAAAAGGAGATTTTTTTAAATTTACAGCATTTGAAGCGGGGGAAGCTAAAGCTACGTCACATGGGAAGATTTA
Organism: Micropoecilia bifurca; assembly: GCA_903067075.1. Lineage (NCBI taxonomy): Eukaryota > Metazoa > Chordata > Actinopteri > Cyprinodontiformes > Poeciliidae > Micropoecilia > Micropoecilia bifurca. The sequence goes on along the minus strand of CAEGAF010189237.1, from coordinate 4,587 downwards.
CAGTCAAATTGAACATATGTTTCATACAGTTAGTCTTAATTACTGCTCTGGATGTGTTGTTCTCACAACAAAAGGCCTTATTGAGCCTGTGCTCTCCAGTTAACAACTGATTGATTACTGAATGAGTTGACGACTGTTTCAATAATCGATTCACCTCGATCAATGGTTTCATCTCCAACCGATATTTGGTCAAAACGAACCCGCACACCCTCTGCAGCCCACAACTCATCTCATGAGTCAGTCGATGAAAAGTTTTAAGGTTGGACGCAAAAAATGGTAACATCAAAGTGAGGCGTTCCACCGACGACGCCTCAGATTTCAAGTCAAATTAATGACTAGATGGTTGAAATATTGGAAAAACCAACAATTCCAAAACATTTATCAAAGCTCCAAGTATTAGTGGTGATAAATGTTTACACTCCAGCCTGAACATATATCTTGTTAACCGAGTGTTGATTCAATAAAATAATGCAATAAATGCGCCAAATGAACATGGCCTTCCTGTTGTTTCTGGCTGGAATTGAACATTGTTCCAGCTCTGCTTGCTTGGTAGTTCTCATTCCCGCTGTCGGACATTCGTTTTTCGACCCGTCCCCTTCATCCTTGGCTAACATAAAGGCTACTTGAGACTACTTGACTCTCATTTGGCAAACTTGGCGCATCAAATGAGTCATGTTCGGCTCTTTCTTCCCCAGAAGACTGTAGAATTGTAAAAGAGGCCTAATGTCTGCCTCCAGCAGCAGAGGCACAGAGCGGCTGTTGAGGTGAATCACTCTCCACCGTTCGCTTCTTTTTGTCTGAGACAGCGGACAAAGAAATGATCAAAGTTGTCTGTCAGTCATTCTCGGCTCTGTCGTGCCAGTAAACAAAACAACAGCGTCTTTGAACACGACATTCTGAAGCAAAAGGCTGGAAGAAGACGAACAAAGTAACAGGTGATGAAGTGAAGGGCTTTGTTCCTTTGTGAAATTGAAAATGTATATAAACGTTTTTCTTTTCTCTCTTATTTTGTTTTATAAAAAGACATTTTACAAATGAAAATGTGAAACGTGTTTTGTGAATTTATATTCAGGCCCCTATAAGAGAACCACTCTACAGTCTTTTGGGTTTACGTTTCCAGCCGGTTTCGACAGATTTGTCTCTGTTCTCTGTACAATATGTCAGAGCAGATGGAGATCATCTGAACGGCGACAACTACGTCCAAAAATCTGAACTTGGACTAGGCCAGGAGACCTCAAACCAAGTCTTTTAACTTCAGAAGTGCTTCAACACATCTGGGTCAAATAATGAGGCACTTCGTTTCTTTTGGTCAGTTCTCATTTTTGAGTTTGATATTCTTGAAATGGACTAAAAACTATTGGATCTTTGAACTGTAAGAACTTGATAACCAAAACTGTACTCATGTTTTCAAAAATATTTAAATACAGTACCACAAGCTCTACTTGACCTCCTCCACTCGGGGCAGGAAGTCGTCCCACAGTGTCGTAACGTGACAAAAACAGGGACATGTTTAATATCTCCGAGGTTGTGTCTGGAACCAAAGCGTCTTCGCCGGGTCTGAGATCCTCCGGTAAAGTTCAGGCAAAAGTCGCCGCCTCGGCCGTGAGAAGGGCATCGGCGTTTGTTCAGACCTCTGGCTGCACATTAGTCTCGGCGAGAAACTTTTTTACGAATGCGCTTCCTCCTCCTGTTAGTTGGATAGATTCAGAAGTTGCTGCCGGAGCAGAATTTGAATGAGTGAGATAAGGAGAAAGAAAAAGAGAAAATGCAGCACAATGGCCCTTATGGCTACAGATAACAAATGTATCTCCTTCTCCCCCCCCTTCTTATTTTTAGACGTACTGCAAAAGGGAAGAAAGGAAAAGAGGACCGTCATAAAGAATGGTTCCCACTGGAGATATGAAACCCAATTTATTCATGCTTCTTTAGCTCGGCGGAGACTGACAACAGAGTGATGTGGCACATCTGTTAATCTTTCTAAATGAGCAACTTGTCAGATCTTTGCTACGGCCCCTGCACTAAATAATTTACTGCACTTCAGTTTTTACTCTGTTTTTCGTCAACTGCGAGAAGCCCAAATTATTGCTACTGTGTCAAGCCTCCCTTCGTACGGCGCCATGCTCATTAAAACGCCGCCTTTTGGGAAAAAGACAAACAAAAACACCAGGAAAGAAAACTTTTCATTTCACAATTGAAGCCATCATTCATGTTTGTGACATAAAAGGGAATCATTTATATGTGTTAGCTGCTTCGGAGTGACAGTATTTCCTATTAGGGGCTCAGTGAGCTTCAGAGCAAATTCATCAGGATCAGAGGAGTGATTTTATTGTTTGTTGCAGATTTTACTGTGAGAAACGACGAGTTTCAGAACCTCCAATAATAAAATAAATCATTAGTTGTTTCCTCATGATACTATCAATAAGTATGTAGGATATATTTACTGAATTGAAATAATAAATGTAGGATTTTTTTTTGCGGCCATCACAACATTTAAAAAGACTACAATGAAAAAATGTTATGGACGAGTTTGAATTTGTAATTTACTGGAACATGCGTCCATGAAATAGTTCAATAAATGCTAAAAATATTTGTGAAAATATAAAATTGTGTTAATCTGTTCAGCTTGAATACATTTTTAATTTATTTGTTTAGTAGTTTTTGCCAATAATGAAAAAAAAAAAAAATTCTTTCATCCTGAATTATAATTAAATGTTTCAAGAGAATCATTTAATTATTTCCAGCAACTCTACATCACTTTAATTTCCATAAACCAGTTAGTCTGCAATTAATAAAGAATATCATGAAAGGATAAATTATTTTAGTTCCGACTGAGTTAAGAAATACACGTAGAGACATGAGGAGATTTTTATATTTTCTCAGGAATAGTACTTATTAAAAGGCAAACAAATCAACATGAAACTGAAAATATCTAAGAATTTGATATAAACAACCACTGAATCAGTTATGAAAATCAGGTCTGGTATGAATCGGTTACATTCCTAAATATTAATTAACATGCAAAATAACCTACTTATCAATGCAATATGAATAATCATTAGAAAAAACATTAAAATTACATTATTTAAAGCTGGTTAACCTAACAGTTTCCAGAAATAATTTCTTCTGTAGACATGGCCTGAGATGCCAGTAAATGTGGAAATGGTCATTTTGCTACATTTCTCAACCACATTTTTTCCCACCGAGCTAATCAAGTCAAATTAAAGGATGGATAATTTTATTGAGACAAATGATGAATATCTCTTCAAGCTTTTCAAACATGTGCCATTACATGTAGAAGGAACTGTAAAAGCTTCAATAAAATGAACGGATTTTGAGAGCAACCAGCTGGCAGGGAACCTGAAACATACACGGAGGCGATCAATATTATTTTAGCTAGCTTTAGCATTTTAGCTAGTTTTAGTTTTTACATCCATTTTTTTCCACACTGCGTGGAGCATGTTCCTGTAGGTCAACATTGTGGTGCTAGCCTAGATGCTAGCATTGGTATTTTAGCTAGCAGTACCTTTTTAGCTAATTTTAGCTTTTACATTGTATTTCATACTGCATGTGGGTATTTTACTGTAAGTCAATATGCCAGTGATAGCCTATATGCTAGCTGACATTAGTATGTCAGCTAGTTTTAGTTTCTTAGCTCATTTTTAGCTTTTACATCTGTTTTTTTCACACTGCAGGAAATATGATCCTGCAGGTCAACATGCTAGTGCTAGTCTAGATGCTAGCATTGGTATTTTAGCTAGCGTTACCTTTTAAGCTAATTTTAGCTTTTACTCAGACTTGCAACCTGTCCGGCCTGTACCCCACCTCTCGCCTGGAATATTAACTGGATATAGGCACCAGCAAAACCTCCTGACCCCACTAAGGGACAAAGCTTGTACAGAAAATGAATGGATGGATGGATTTACTTGGGTTTTTCACACTGCATGGGGTATTCACTGTAGGTCAACTTGCTAGTGATAGCCTATATGCCAGCTCAGATTAGAAAGTCAGCTAGTTTTAGCTTCTTAGCTCATTTTACCTTAAAGCTGCTGTGGCCTTGCAATTTAGCATTGAAAGCAGTATTTCTTAGCCTTTGACTGAAAGTTTTCACTCGTGTTCAACAGTTCAATAGAATAGTTTTATTGACTTTTGCTGCTTTTGCCTGTTTCTTACATTTTGCATGTCTTCTGCACTTGACTTCATATCAGCTTACAGCATTCACACTGCATTTTCCAAGACCATTTTTAGATGAAGGATCAAAATGAAAATTTTTCAGTTGCCTCCATAAGGGACAACTTGTGACTAAAGAAGCCTGACAAAATGAGACCTTTCTCACCAGTCCTTGGTTGTTCATTGTGAGATTCTTTCATTCTTTCAAAGCTCTTGCGTTTTTCATTTTCTGGATATAATAATTTTAATATTCCATCGAGTGTGTCTTTGCTGGTCTGCTGAGCAGGAAGAAGACGTATCCATCAGCAGAGCTGCGTCTAACATCTATCATCAAAGGTCTGCCTGGCAAACACACACACACACACACACACACACACACACACACACACACACACACACACACACACACACACACACACA
>CAEGAF010189232.1:0-12199 GCA_903067075.1 Micropoecilia bifurca | reverse complement strand
TACCTTTTTAACCTGAACATCTGAAGGAATCACTCTAAGCCTGATGACCTGGTGAAGCAAGCAGTGAGGGAACAAGGCGACAGTTGGATGTTACGATACTTGCAGATGAATATCGATTTTTTTTCTAGGAAAGAAAATATTATTATACAGCCCTACTACATATGCATTTGAACCGCACCAGAGATCACTTTAACCAAACCGAGACCTGGTTTCTAGACGGACCAGAGTTTGATTCACACCTCCCCAATCGAACCTGACTTTCTAGCCAACCAAATTAGATTTTGATTAAAGTGGACCAAGCAGAGCTGGTGTGAATGCACCCTTAATCTGTTTCCTACTCCGTTTTCAGGAGCCTCTATTGGCGAAGGTCAGTCTGCGGTCGCCAGCAACATCGCCAACACGACGTACCGCCTGCAGTGGTGGGACTTCACCAAGTTTGACCTCCCAGAGATCAGTAACGGTACGACAAGCTGCTCCATTCCTCCCTCACTCCCCTCATTTCTTCTGATCTCTTAAAAAAACTTGTTTTAAAAACGATATGCATCGCATATTTGGTATCCATGGAAACGTCAGCCTCTAGGCTAGAAGTTGAGATGTTTTTTCAGTTTATGTCCAAGGGCTGCAGGACAGACATCAGTTACCAGAACCCAGTGTTTCTTGTTTTCAGCCTCGGTCAACGTTCTGGTGCCAAACTGTAAAATCTACAACGACGCCAGCTGCGACATCTCCGCAGACGGTCAGCTGCTGGCCGTTTTCATTCCCAGCAGTCAGCGGGGTTTTCCTGACGAGGGCATCCTGGCCATCTACTCTCTGGCGCCACACAACCTGGGAGAAATGCTCTACACCAAGAGATTCGGTACGCCGCCGCCGCCCGCTGCCGCCGCCGCCCGCTGCCGCCCGCTGCTTCCTCTTTCCTGACTCCGCCCCTGTTAAAGCTGTTCTCCCCCCGCCCCTCAGGTCCCAACGCCATCTCCGTCAGCCTGTCCCCCATGGGCTGCTACGTCATGGTGGGCCTGGCGTCCCGCAGGATCCTGCTGCATCCCTCCACCGACCACATGGTGGCGCAGGTGTTCCGCCTGCAGCAGCCGCACGGAGGAGAGACGTCCATGAGGGTGAGAAGGAGAAACCAGGGCGGAGCCAAGTTTTTCTGTATTTCCTAGTACAGAAAAACATTGCAGAATTGACTGAAAATGTTTATTTTTATAAACACAGACATAAATGTACTGAATTATACATTTATTTGATAACTCTACACCAGTGCAGCACATTTCAATACACCAAACTGGTCGCGTCAAATCCTGGTGACTCTTAAGTAAATTTTTTTCTTGTAATTTTAAGACAAAAGTTGCTAAAATCGTGCCTTTTTTTCTGATGACTATATCAGAAAATTTTCATATCCCTCCCTGACACTTTATCATACAACTCAGGAAAGGGTTTACGCTTAAAAAAATGATTTTGAAAATATTTTCTATCTTTTTTTTTTGTTTTAGAGCAGAAAGTGAGCAAAAAAAACCTGACCTCCTTGTTTGTTTACATCTTTGGTAAATAAAGTTTTACACCCAGATTTCCTGAAGCTCAGGATGTTTGTGGTTCTCACAGATGGTCTTCAACGTGGTTTACCCCATGGCTCCGGACCAGAGACGCCACGTCAGCATCAACTCGGCCCGCTGGCTGCCGGACCCGGCCATGGGTCTGGCCTACGGCACCAACAAGGGAGACCTGGTGATCTGCCGGCCTGTGTGAGTCTCCAACTCTGCCTGAACGTCACGACTCTGAGCCAGAAAACACAAAAATGTTGGGTGTTCACCTCATAAGCAGGTGGAGAATAGTTCATCCTGTCAGGTACTAATTCTGACCAATCAGAATCAAGGAAGGGTGTCACTTCCTGTTCCATGGAGGAGATCGGATTATTGTTTAGCATCCTCAAGATTGTCTGTAAAATCATTCAGAACTGAATGATATTTAATTTGTTCCAGGTTCTGAATATTTCTGGAGGACTTTGGGATTAAATTTAACCCAGATTTCAAAAAGTGCTGAGGAATAAAAAGTAGTTAAAATATAAATTAGCATTTCCAGGTTTAATTCTTTATTCGCCGTCTAACTGTTGTATCCGTCCCTCTTTTCATTAATATCCTTTACTTTTCCTGTCTTCCTTTATTTCTATTTGTCTTTCATTTCTATCTACGTTCCCTTATGACCTTTGTCCTTATACATTCCTCTGTTCTATCATTACTTCACTGGTCCTTATTTTTTCCCCGTTTCCTTCTTTCCTCTTCTGATTCCTCGTTCTTTTTAAAAAATTTTCCTTTCTTTTTCCCTTTGCCTGTTTCCTGTTTTATTGTTTTTCTTTTTCATTTTTTTTCCTTTATTCTATTTTCCTTTTTCCTCTTTAGTTTTTTCCTTGTTTCTTTTTTCTGTTTTTTTTTTTTCTATGGATCTCTTTTCTCTCATGCCCTCTTTCTCTCTCCTCTTCTCTCTCTCTCTCTCTCTCTCTCTCTCCCTCCAAATCTTGAGTTTCATTTATCAGACAGTTTCTTGCGTTTTGCTGCTCATCCTTCGCTCTGACCTCCATCATCCTGATGGAAACTTAAGCATCCTGACTCCGCCTCCTCCTCCTCTCCTCCATGTAACCTTGTTATCCTAATGAACGCCCTCACAGGAAGAACTCTGAGTGGAAAAGCCCATTTGGATCCGCTAACGAGGCTGTGAACCGAGTGATTCCCTCCTCCACGCTGCAGACTTCCTGATTGGACGCTCGTTAACCCGGGACGCGTTTCCGTCCGTTTGTGTTCAGGTTCTACAGAAGCGACGGCGAGAGTCCAGCCGAGCCCAGCAGCGAACCGCTGTTCTCCGTCAACAACAGCGGAACCAGCCGGACCCGAGGTTCTGACAGACCAGGGTGAGAGCTGCAGTCATTTAGGATGTTTTACCTGGAAACATGATGATGATTTTACTTTTGCAAAATGAACTGAAAACAAACTACGGCCACAATTATTGTTGAAATTCTCTCATAATTTGCAGAATGTGGGTAAACTTACATTTTTTTCTTATTTTTATCTTTATTTATTCCCAAAGAAGCAAATTTGACAAAACAGTCATAAAAACACAACACTTGATGGTAAAAGGCAAACAGACGTGCAATAAACCAAACAACTGATACATTTACAGTGATTTTAATAAACAGTACAAGCAAAAGAAAAGAAGAAAAATTCAAAATAAATAGTAAGAAATGTAAAGAAATAAACCAGAATACACATACTAACATCACAGTATCAAATAGCGATGGGTGAAGGCCTGTCACAATAAGCAATAAATTAGTTAATTGCATTATAAATTAATTATTTTCATTTGCAGGATTTATTGTTTATTTATTTCTCTTTGTATGAAAAACGGGACGATAAAAGACCTGAAAAAAGGGCCAAAGCACCAAACTGAAGACTTTTTCATCCAGTTGTTGGAGAAAGAGGGAAAAATAATAAATCATGCAAATGGAAATTATTGAACTCGTTTTTATTTTTTCATATGATTGATTTATTAATTGCTAATTGTGGCCCAATTGTGACTTTATTCTGGTTATTTGATTCTGTTTTACTCTGCTTTGCCGTAATACTCCGTTGTAGAAAATAATGTAAAGTTTGTGGATTAATGAGACAATATATGAAATAATCTGAAGTGTGACGAGTTTATGGTACAGATTCAGGTTGAGGTTTAAAAGCAGCTCAGAATGAATGAATCGTCTGTCCGTTTTCTCCTCAGACTGAGCCGCTCCGGCTGGAGGCTCGACAGAGACATGGGGCTGATGAACGCCATCGGCCTGCAGCCCAGAAACCCCGCCCCCTCAGTGACATCACAGGGAACGCAGACGCCGATCGTCCAGCTGCAGAACGCCGAGACGCAGACGGAGAGAGAGCCGGCGGAGCCCGGCGGGTCGCAGCAGGTCCCCGGTGCGAACCCAACCTTCACCCTGTCACCGGAACCTCGGCCCTCATCTCTAGTCCTCAGATTAGTCCAATCATCCAGATTAACTGATTCTGCCACAATAATCAATAAATTAAAGCTCAATTTTCATTTGAATGATTTATTGTTTTTCTCTTTCTGATGATAAAAGTCTCCAGTTTGCTGCTTATTCTGAACTAAACCGTTTTTTGAAGCACAATTTTGTTTCATAATTGATTTTATTTGTTGTTTCTGTTATTTTATTAATTTTGGATTTTTAAAATGTTTTCCAGTTTTAAATGCTCGTCATTATTTAAAGTTCATTGATCTTTGAGAATGTGTTATTGCATTATTAAGCCATTACTATTTCTTTAAAATGGTCTCCAAACAACAATACTTGATCTCACTAACGTCTGGGACAGTTAATCGTCCGGCAGGAAGTCCGGTCCGTTCTCTGCATGTCTCTCAGAACCGGCCTTTGGTTCTGTTTGGTTTCAGTAGAAATGCAGGAACATCCTGATGGAGTTTTTGTCTCTCCTCAGGCGCTGAGGCTCCATCTACGAGTCGAGCCGCTCAGGCGCCTCCAGAGACGCCCGACAGCAGCGCCGTCCAAGATGGAGTCCGGCCTGAAGCGTCCGTCGGTCCGGCAGCCGGTAACTGACTCACCGTCTGGATTTACCGTCTGGTTCTCTGGAGGATTGTTTTCATAAAACCACATTGAACTGAAGTCATGTTGTCAGGTTGTCCGCGCATCTTTAAAACCTCTTCGATTAATTAGAAAATGTAAATTAACATTAAATATATTAATCAAGGATTTAAATTTGGCAGCACGATTTACTCCTGGATAGTTTATGCATTTATTTTTTTTAGGGCTTTTCTGTCAGGCCAACGTTTTGGTCGAGTGCAGAAGCCTTCATTTTGCTCTTTGACTTTTTTTTAGATTTTATATATATAGATATATATTTAAATATATGTAATTTTAAGAATTCTCTATATACAACATTAAAAATATTTGTATAAAATAAAATTTATATAAAATATATATTTTCTTTTTAAAATGTTTTTTATTGTTTATCAAAATCTATGCATAGTTATGTAAATATATTTATATATATTTTAAAATAAAAAATATATATATGTTTTAGATATTTTATTTAAATATTTATATATAATATAATTAAATTATTTAAATATTTTTTAAAATATGTTTGTTTTTATTAATAAATAAATAAATAAAAATACAATAGTCCTAAAAACTAATTTTAAGCACTAAATCACTTTTGGTGCCTTTGTTTGACTACATGCGGTTTTGTTTTGTACATTTTTATTAAAGTTTATTTGATGGGGACAGACACACATCAACATAGACAAACTGAATAAAACATCATCCCATGTTTGCATCATGGTGCAATAGCAACAACTGATTCGCAGCACTTGTCCCTAGATGGGCTTTTAAAAGGTAACTAAAAATTGAAGTGAAATCATTTAAAATAGTGACTTTATTTTATTTTTAATTAAGTTTATTTGATAGGGACAGACACACATTGACATAGACAAACTGAAATTTATTTACATTTATCCTGATTCAGTGATTTGGCTCTTAAATTTTTGTAAAAAGTCTTAAACTTGTTGAAACCTGCAGGAAGTCTTTGTCGTGTGAAGAAACGCGTCGAACCCGGATGACCTCGGCGACCTGCCGTTGGTCCGGCGTCCCGACGGAGGGATGAACCGAGTCGTTTCTCTTCCAGGTCCGGCCGAGTCCGGCGAGTTCGGTTCCGGGGAGGACGCCCTGGCGCGGATCCGGCGGCTGATCGCCGAGGGCGGCATGACGGCGGTGGTGCAGCGGGAGCAGAGCACCACCATGGCGTCGATGGGCGGCTTCGGCAACAACATCATCGTCAGCCACCGCATCCACCGGGGCTCCCAGACGGGCCCCGGGGCCCCCAGGGCCCCCGCCGGCGCGCCCCCCCTCCTGGTCCCGCTGCGCCCGGCGCCGCCCGCCGCCCGCCTGTCCCCCATGTGGGGCCCCCAGCTGCTGCGGGGCCCCCAGCTGCTGCGGGGCCCGGCGCCGTCGGGGCTCTCGGCGGACATGGACGACGTGTTCGACGGCGGGCGGAACGACGACGGCGACTCGCTGCCCGGACCTTCCTCCTCCTCCTCCTCCCTGCTGCTGTCCTCCCCCTCCTCATCCTCCTCATCCTCTCACAGCCCGTTGCCCGGCAACGGAGGCAGGCCCAACAGTTACCCCGGCGACCCGTACAGCAGGTAGTGCTCTGATTGGTGGAGCCGAGACCGGAGTGATGCTCAACGCCTTAACTCTCACAGAAACAGGTGCTGCTCTGACACTGAAGGCGCCTTCCTCACTCCTCTTCCTCACTCCTCTTCCTCACCCTGCCTCACTCCTCTTCCTCACCCCCTTCCTCACTCCTCTTCCTCACCCTGCTTCACTCCTCTTCCTCACCCTGCCTCACTCCTCTTCCTCACTCCTCTTCCTCACCTTGCCTCACTCCTCTTCCTCACCCGTCACTAGTTTCCCTCCGCACTTTTCAACCCAGGCTGAAGCTGAACTGCGGTCGTTCCTCCCCGACTTCTCCGCTTCAAAGTGCCGTCATCGCCGAGGGGCTGACGACGAAGAGGAGGAGGAGGAAGTCGCTCACCTTCCTCTCAGATCGTCCGGGTCGCGCCGCGTCCGGCGCCGTGTGACCTGGAGGCTTAAAGCAGAGACTGAAATGTCCAGCGCCGCGTTTTTGTTCTGAGACTCTTTGGTTTGGGGGACGACGTCCTGTGAGAGGACAGTGGGGGAGGTGGGCGGGGTCAAAGGTTACAGGTGGACAGTCCTGACTGCAGACTGATTGGACAGATGAGACTGAATCTGCTGGGGATCATGAAAAAAAACAACTTTTTTTTGTTTTTAAAAGGAGAGCCGATGGGGGAACGACAAGACTGTTGAAGCTCCGCCCCCCATCCTTCTTAAACCCAGTTGCACTAAGGTGTGTTTTGGTGCTACATGAGCCTGAACAGAAGTGTGTGTGTGTGCGTGCGTGCGTGCGTGCGTGCGTGCGTGCGTGTGTGTGTGTGTGTGATTTTAATGAATGACTTCAGATTTCATCCATCATGTCTGTTTGTTCACGGTTCTGTCCCAGAATCCCGGTCCGTCATCCGACTTCCTGGTCTTCAGGAGTCCTGGGAAACTTTGGCTCAGTCAAAACCTGAAACGGGATATCAAAGCCAGGCTAATAAAAAAATGTAAAATAAAATTACAAGAGTAAAGTTGTAACATTATGAGAATAAAGCTGCAGTGTAATGACTTTAGTTAAAAAGAGAGAGAGAAACAAAAGTCCTTATGGGAAAAGTCACAATATTGGGAGAAAAAAGTTGTGATATTACTGAAAGTTCTAGAAGAATAAAGTCGTAATATTACAAAAATTAAGATGGAATATTATAATTTGCGCATTACTATAACTTATTGTATTATTATGTCTTAACTGTCGCGCTACTATGACTTCAGAGGAAAGTCATCATATTATGGCACCTTATTCTCGCGTTACTGCAACTTTATTTTCGCGATACTTTGAATTAATTCCTGTAATTTTACTTTTTCTTACGTTCCAGGATTAGTTTCAAAGCTGAATTTTTTTTCTTATCCTGGCCCTGATACAAAGTCATAAAACTCATCCGGAATCATAGCAGAACTTCGTCAGGAACAGAACAACAGATCTGGTCCAGGAAGGTCCAATCAGGAGTGGAAATGGACCAGGACTGCCAATCGGACCCGGGTCGGAAACTCCACATCTGTCTCCTTTTCCAAAATGATTCCTAACAAATCTTGTGCCTGCTTGTACCGGGTTCTGGTTCCGGACCGGGTTTGTGTTCAAAGGCCCAATCAGATTTCGTTTTCCGCCCTCTGAGCGCCGGCCAACCAAATCATGGACTCGCTTCGTTCCTGATCATGTGACTGATCCGGTTGCTTCTGCAGAGCAGCGCTGAGTTCTCCTCCTCAGCATCCGGTTCCGACCCAATCAGGGAATCTCTTCAGGGCGCCATCTTCCAGCGGTTCTGATGGACTCTGCATTTAAACAGGATTACGACCTGAACCTCTCCTGCATTGATCCCACGGAGCCGCTGGTGTCATCTGTGTGTTCAAACTCTGAGCCTGGACTGGTGATGTTCTGGTTCCGGTTCCAATCGGATCAGACCAGCAGCTGAAGCTCTAAAGCTTCACCAGCTGATCTGGAGTCGGATTCAACATAAGAAACCGGAGAAGTGCCCTCAAAGCATCATGGGATTCGGAGTTCTGTTCGGTAAAATCAAAGCAACTTGACGCCTCCAGACCTTCATCTCCTCCTCTTCCTCCTCTGCTGTCTGTGGACCCATGTGACGTTTGGTACCGATCGCCGTGATGGTTACATACCTGTTGCCATGGCGACAGCAGAACCTCCTGAGCTGAGTTCACTGGTGGACGCTTTAGACGCAGCTTCTGTGTGTGTGTGTGTGTGTGTGTGTGTGTGTGTGTGTGTGTGTGTGTGTGTGTGTGTGTGTGTGTGTGTGTGTGTGTTCAGGCTGCAGAGGGATGAGTGTAAACGCTGAGCGGTACTGCTGTGTCAGGAACCCACTGTGGGGTTCGGACGGCTCCGGCGCGACTCTTTGACTTTTAGACGTGATGTAATTAAAGAGCTTTGAGAGTTTCTCTGTGATGTGACGAGTGTTTGTGTCTTATCCACACGATTCGACACCAACATGTTTCATTCATAAAATACAAAAAAAAAAGATGAATATGCCTTTTTTTAAAATTATTTTAACAATAAATCAGGGGTGTTCAAAGTACGGCCTGCGGGCCGTTTGTGGACCTCGGACTGAGTTTGTGTGGCCCCCAAACTGCAGTTCAATATTGATTACAGAAGATGGAGACTTTTTATTTACAACAGGGGAAAATTATTACTGACAAATGTTCAATGGAAAATTTTAAGTGCAGCACAGCTTGTTTTTTTATATAAATAAGTTCTTATAAGTAGAACTATGTTTATCCAGCGACTTACTAAAAAACGGCTTTGCTGAACATAAATCTGCTTTGAATTTGCCTAACTATAGCAAACATTTAGAAAGGAAGTGACTTCAGCAAACATGCAAAATCTTTCTCTCTTTTTGGAGCTATGGTGAATAACATCCTTTTCTACAAAAACAAAATTACTATTTGTTTCATTTTAGTTTTTTATTACCGATATTTTTAGAAATATATTTAAAAACTGTAAAAGATCATAAAATTAAATCTAGGTCAAATTAAATCTAAACAAAATGTGGGGCTGAGTTTGGCAATATTCCTCATGATAAAAACAATTTTAATCTTAATTTCTTATAATTTGATGGTTCTGTAATAATTATATCAGCAGACTGAACAGACGGTACCTGGGATGTTTTGTCCAGCAGACTTGGTCCAGTTGGGGAACAAAATCGCAACATTTCTTACATTTTCAGCTGCTGTGGTTCATTTTCACAACAATCCAAACCATTGTAGAAGCTTTCAACAGGAAGGTTCTGTAGCTGAAGGTGAGTGAAGAAGGTTTTCCTGAGGTTAAAGAGTCAAACCATCAGGGCGGGAGAGAAGGATGAAGATGTGAGCTACCATCGCCATGGTAACACCTGTCCAATGGACCAGACAGCAGCTGGATCTTTTTTTTTTCCAGAATCGACTGTCAATGAGAGATTTCCTTAACAGAACAAAAAGAGGAACAGTTGGATTCCTGATAGGCAGAAATCCGTTAAAGGAGACCCATCATACTTCAGGGTAGGACAGCTCTGGTCTAGTCAAAACATGCTAATTTTTGCACAAAATCATTGTTGGTGAGATTTTAGTCAGTTATGACAACTTTGACCTCCTTTGTGGCCTCCTGTCACTTTAAATCCAAATAAGCTGCTGCTGGCCCCGCCCCCTAACTCAATGTTTACACTCGCACATAAAAATGACTGTAATCATACATCTGAAAAGCAGAAGTGGAGCCTCCTACTCAACCAACAAGAAAGTCAACTTGATGGTAAGTCAACAAAAAACATTTGTCTTTTCCAGCAGCAAAACCAGTTATCACCTAGATTGGGTTGCTAAGTAACAGTATAGTGTGACTTTACAATTAGGAAGCTCTTGAAATGTCTCATCAACCTATTGCCGAAAAACAACTGAGTGTTTTTTATTTATTGTTTTTAAGTGTTTGGTCTGTTTTTAAAAACAGTAGAAACATAAATAAAAGTATAAAAATGTACAAAATAGGAATTTTAATTAATACGTCGTCATTTAAAAAGAAGACTGAGGATCCTGTAAATGTGTTCTGGACAGAAAGACCAGGAAGAACTGAGCTGCTCTGAGTTCCTCTCTTTAACACGGTGGTGGTGGTGTGATGCTGCGGGCCTGGGTGGCTCTGCACTGTGAACATCACTGGTTACAATTACAGAAATATATGCAGCAGCTTTGTAGAATTACTTTCTCATTAATTACATGGAATTTAATCACTTTTTTCAGGGTAGGACCTCCTGCGTGAAGCTGCTGCTTCATGCAGGAGGTTGGTGATGAAGACGATGTGATGTTTCCGCCGTCTGTCTGTCCGCCGACAAACAGACGGCGAAATGTAAATGTTTGTCCAGAAAATTTCTCTGAGATTTATCTCAAAATTTCAGAATTGTAAATTCTGTGTAAATTTGCATCACGTATTTACCACAGTATATTATTGGATAGGAAAAAATTGGTAAATGTAAATGTTTCCGCCTGCTGTCTGTCGGCGTTTCGGCCCTCATGAGCCTGATCTGAGGTCAGATCACGAGGCAGATCTGAGGTCAGATCACGAGGCTGATCTGAGGTCAGATCACGAGGCTGATCTGAGGTCAGATCACGAGGCTGATCTGAGGTCAGATCCGGCAGCAGCAGCAGCGACTGCAGGGTGAGGCTCCGACGATGAGGAGGGACAAACTCTTCCTCATGTCCTTATATAAGCCGCTCTGAGTGAAGGCGGCGGCGATCAGCCTGAGCAGCTGCAGCAGCTTCATAACAGGTGAGATTTTTACTCATTTATTCCATTTATTTAAATTTCCTGCATTCAGAAGAATCAGGAAATGTTTTAATTTCATTTATGACTTTCTGTATAATCGTTAAAATGCTGCTTGATCAGAAATGATCGCCTTTCACTTAACCCCATCAAATGTTTTTTAATTGATTTCCTCCACTTAATGTGGAAGTAGCTCACATTTGGAATATCAAAATAATGTCTTTATTTGACACTAAATCAGCTTTTAGACAATGAAAGTTGGGAATCATTTTTTTTTTATATTTGAGCTAAACATTGTGTAAGAAGACAAATGAAAATAAAACCTTAGCTGGATGATTTTGGAAAAATAACTGCAGGAACTGGAAAAAAACTGAGTTTGATCAAAGTTCTTGTTGGATTTTAATTCAAATTAAATAAAAATATATATTTATACTTTTTTGAACCCAAAAATAATTTAATTAATGGGGTTTGTGCATCTTAAGGTCATGGAGCTATTGATGTAATTTGACACTGTACAGATACAAACAGCTTTGATTTAATTGCGAAAATAATACTTGAACACACAGCTGTTATTCTGAAGGTTGTATTTATGTCTAGAGGGCCACAGAAAATGCTGTGGAGGAGCAGATGTGGCCCCTGGGCGTCCAGTTTGACACACAGATGCAGCATCAACTCTTCTCTCTGGCCTTCATGTTTCTCCTTGAACACCATCGACGTTACGCTTGTGTCTCCTTTTACTGCACAAAGATTCACTCTCACAACAATAGAAAAATCCTGCAGCTTTTCAGACAATTCTGTCGATTAATCAATTGTCCTGACAATTAATTGATCGTATAAAAATGGCACAATCTGCTTTTCTTGTCATCTACATTTTATTGCCTAAATGCAGCATCATAGCATTTGTTTAGGCGATGCTTAATCCTGGATGCATCTGCAGCTAAAATACTAACAACATGTGAAACGGCGTACGGCTTAGTAGAGAGTTCACCCTGTCTGCTTGACAGAATACATTGTAGCTGATCTATTGGTTATTTATGGGGATTTTCTTTATATTAAGTGATTAGATGGAGGTGATTTAGACTACCGTATTTTCCGCACTATAAGGCGCACCGGATTATAAGGCGCACCTCCAATGAATGACCTATTTTAAAACTTATTTCATATATAAGGCGCACCGCATTATAAGGCGCATAGAATAGACGCCATAGTTATGTTGCCACCCGTCCGGTATTGAA
>CAEGAF010189223.1:0-13261 GCA_903067075.1 Micropoecilia bifurca | reverse complement strand
GGTGAGTGTTTGTAGCTGCGCTGCTTTACCTGCTGTCTGATCCTCCATGTCTTTTTTACTGCAGTGAGCCTCGATGTAGCCAAACTCCATTAAGTATGTCATTGTTTTTATGTCATATTAGATTCCTCTGTTGATGCATTTTGACCTGCTTCATCTCGAGGTAATTTTCCGCCGCAACACGCAAACTTCCCCATCACTCAGTGCATTATAGTTACACTGACGTCGCTTACGATTTGTTGCTGCGCGTTTGCGCAGTGTGAAGAAAAGAGGAGACCAGCTGCACAGGCAGGCTGAGAAATGAGAAGTAGGTGATCGGTTTGTGTGATCTGCAACAAGAGACCGTGATCGTCGATCTAACACTTTTTCACGGAAATCGGCCGATTATGATTGGTGGCTGATTGATCGGCACAACTCTATTAATAATATTGTTTTTTTCAGTGCTACTTGCACAAGTTTGGTTCAGGTATCAGATGTAAAGTTATTACTGCAATTAGAAAGAAATAAAATGATCCTGATTAAATGATTTGTGATACAATATAAAAAACCCTGAGACGACAGATGATCTGTATACCTTTGTAAAGGCCTGTCATGGTATTTTGCTGGATGATAAATTGTCCCAGAAATTATTGCGATACACGTAATGCAATGCTAATGGTATAATAACTCAGGAACAAATTGTCAAAGATCAATAAACTTTAAATTGTAATAAACATTTAAACACTGGAACTGGAAAAGATTTTGAATATCCAAAATAAATAAATAAAACAAAATAAATGACATATAAAATGAATTATGAAGTCTCTGTCCTTCAAAAAAAAGGGCAGGTTGAGACCAAAACACCAGTTTGCCATCCAGTTTTTGGTAGAGAGAGAAAAAAGGTGAAATAGATAAATCACGAAAATGGAAATTAATTAGTTTGTTTCAATGTATCATATGATTAATTATTTACTGTTTATTGTGACAGGCCTTCTTTTGTATTTTCAATTAACACTTGACAGTGCTACAAGGTGGAAGTGCCTCAACCATAATGGGCAAACCTATCTGTACTGTAAAGTTGGAGATCCCAGCTGGAAATACTGGTCAGAAATCCAAGATGTTTCTAAGTCTGAAATGTCTAAAATTGAAATACAATTCTTTTGTGTTTGAAAATGTAAAAATCTGAACTACGCTATTTTAGAACTATAAAAATAAAAAATTTCACCAGTGGCAACAATAACATCACTAAGGATTTGTTGCTGCGCGCTTGCATGACTTCAACTCAGGTTTGAAGTCATTTGCTAAATGTGTTTCACCTTTCAAGACATTTCACTCCCATATCCTTCAAAAATTAAAGCTTGTTTTACTGATGGATAAGAAAGAGACACCACATCAGATCTTAAAAGGTTGAGCAGAGTTCAGGTATGTCAGTGTTATCAGTGGCAAACAAGGTGATACTTTGGTTGCTGCTCTGATCACTACTATAACTTTCAACAATATAGAACACTATATGCATAAAAAATTATTCTATTCCTCTATGTTTTACATGTTAAACAAAATGAAACAATCAAAATTCTGAATTTCCAACTTGACAGTGCAGCTACTGCGTTTAATATAGCACTAAAGACAAAAACTGTAATAAAGGTAGACAGTACTTTAATGTCGAGGTACATACCTCAACAATAAATGCCTTCCTCTCTGATTCACTCTCAATTGTCTTTATTGCAACATCTTTGCCTTTCCACTTGGCTTTGCAGACGACTCCAAAAGCTCCTCTTCCCACCACCTACACAGGTAACAAACATAATAGCATTCAAGATCATGAGTCATGACCATGTACCATACTAAGTAAGTTTCATCCTGTATTGGTGAAACCCACCTCTTCAACTTCAATATCCTCATAGTTTATTTCTTCAAACGGATATCCAGGTGGTGTTTCCAGCATGTCAGAGGGCGGCAACGTTTGAGACATTACTAGCTAAAATAAGCTAGTAACTTACTGGAAAAAAGAGACATTTGTAAAATATGAAACAATAACAGCTCGTAATTACCATTACTTACAAAATTCAATAGAATACATAGCTGAATGAATGTGAACACGGACAAAACAAAGTGGCAATTTTATGATTGTAAAGTTATTATCCCAGGCATGTCTAATTCACTGAATAAATTGGTGAACAGGGTTTCTAATGTTCAGTTGCAAGTTGTCAAAACGGCATAACCACAGCCTGCTACTCGGAAACAACCCTTTAAAAACCGCCCAACTACAGACTTGGAACAACTTTGGCTCTTTTGTCGGTAAATTAGACGATGCAACTTACAATATCAACGCAGAGCGGAACGAACTACGACTTTGCATCTGACCTTACAGAACCAAGTGAAAACAGGTTATTCTAGAAAGGCCTAGAGCTTAAAGCTACCATCCTACGTTAGCCTTGTAGCCTGATAGCTGCTGTTAGCTACGGGAACTTGAACAATCCTACCCTTCGTCGTAGATGTGTCAGCAGTGCCGAGACGTAGACATAGGGATGTTTTCCACTATTGCTGTTCTGGAAGCCGAAGGATAAAATCCATCTTTAGAAGAAGCTTCTCCTCGTCCACTGGACAGCCAGACATAACTTCTTCTCAACTCGTCAAGCTCTATTGCTCCGTTTTATTCTTAGCTGATATTTAGCAGCTCCACCAGGAAGTGTGTGCTCACTGTAATTCGGTCCCCTGAGAACTAAAACGCTGACATTTTTTATTCTACTGAAAATTACAGCACCGCCTATAATAATAATAATAATAATAATAATAATAATAATAATAATAAACTTAACAAACAGCTTTAGTTTTCGTACGAAGCTAAACTAATAATAGTTTAAAATGATTGTAGAAAATTACTTAAATTATGCCTCCCAACTATCTTTACTCAGATAATATAACATTACTTAGAAGGTCAAATTCAATTCAATTGAATTTAAACAATGCTTTATTAATCCCAACAGGAAATCAAACATAACTTATTTTTCATTTTTTGAGGATGCCTTTGCACAATGATCACAATAATAAGGTTTGATTTAACACTGTTTCTTTTGAAATCTGCAATCACCTCTTTTGTTTGTTTGCATTGAAGATCAGATTTTTGTTTCCACACCACAAAGTGTTGCAGCAGCTCTCCATACTGACCTTCTTACATCTGATCCACTTGCAGAGTTCAATGTTTTTGCAGATGAAAATATAGTGAAAAGTACTGATGAGAACAGTCCTGTGTGGTGCTGCTGTGGCTTTGACCACCTTCACTGTAAAATCGAATTAGTTCACATTACTTATTATTATGCAAACTAATTGCCTCAAAAATGCAGCAAAGTAAGATTAGTAAGTAAACCTGATTTATTGTAAATAAGCAGTACTAGATCAAGTAGTACAACTAATGGAAAAAAATTAAGTTCATATACCTCAAAATAAATTTTTTTTTTTTGATTGAGTCATTGGCTTTGCTCTTTTGTTCTTTAAATGAAGGTTTTATTGACTCTTTGGTCTTTATTTAAAAGTGGCCAGACAGAAAGGAGGGCAATGACAGAGAAGAAAGACATGCGTCACCAAACCGGGACTCAAACCTGTGACAGCCACCGCAAGGTCTAAGGACTCTATACATGGGTTGTGTTTTATCTCTGTGCCAACAGCAACCCTCTCTCCAACTTCAAAGAATTACTAACTACATCAAATATTTGAAAAACATAATATAGAAAATAAATATTCTGTCTGTTAAAATATACAATAAAGATGAATTCACTCTCACTCTCAACCATCCCTGGTGAAGGTTGAGAGTCAGAGTGATGGTTTGCAGGTGTCACTTGTGCATCAGATTTATAGGAATACCAAAAACACAAAACTAAGGTTTCCGATTGGGACTTTTGCTTGTAGAAAAAAATGCAATTAACAACAACAAAAAAACAAACATTTAGCCCAGCTTATGTTAAGATAATACATGGAGACTTGTTCTGATCTTCTGCTGTGTGAATGCACTCCTGTTCATAAAAACGCCGGGATTAGTCTTTCGTGAATCAGATGAGACAAACTGGTGGCTATAGAATAGAAAAAAAACATCAAGTAAAGTATTTGTACTTTACTTGATGTATGTATGTGATACATGCAGTATTGAGTCAAAGTACTTTCCAATGCAGGAAAAAAAACACAATTATCACAAACTTACTTTTATAAATTAATCCATCTACAGTAGTAAGTTACAGAACCACAAATTCCAAGAAACTTAGTAAAAGTGAGTGTTGATAGAAAATTGATGAAAACCTATTTAAATCAACTTACTGTTTTCCATTAAATACTATTTTTAATTTAATAAAATCAGTCTCATAAACTTTGGTCTGTTTGTCATGTAGTCATAGATCCAGGCCGTTGTTGATGCCTCCACCACTGAAACCATTGGGCACTTTCTCAGTGGTGTCCTCTTTCTGGTAAAAGCTCCTGGTCGTTTACCAGCTGCTTAAAGACAAAGGCTGTCTTTAACAAAAGAAAGTAAAAAATGTGAGACTAATGCTGGTTTGTTCATTTTATTGATTTCAATCACATTCTGGAATCTGATGTTCCACTGTGAGTAAAGCTGGGACCCCAGATTCCTCCTACAGACGGAGGAGATACTCAGCATCTGCCTAATTGGTCTGGTATAATGCAAACGCAGACAGAAAACTACCCAGCTTGATGAAAAGTTTCCATGAAATTAAGTTTCAGAGGAAAAAAAACTTTTCAGGAACATTTTGTATGTGAATGTTTTCAGGGTCATATTTAGAGGATGTTTTATCCATCCCTGCTCTCCCACTACAGGATTCAAGTCTAACTGAGACAACAGTAAGTAGAATCTACCCTAGAAATGACTCACATACTGTTTGGAGTTAAAGGTAGAGCTTTTTCATTTGATTTTTTTTTTAAAGTAAAAAAAAGAAAGAAAAAAAACACTCCCCCTTTTTCTGAAAAGGGAGAATAATTCACCTTTGGTTAATTATACAATAACCTTTGGTTACTGTAACCTTAATTATTGTAATTAATCGATTAATGTAATTAATCGATTAATTACAATAATTATTCAGTTTGTCAGATACACTCAGTATTCTGTTGAAATGCTGAATATAAAGACATTCTCAGCCTGTGTCGAACTTTACCCAGACCTACAATGAAGGTATCAAATATGAACAGTGTGTTAGGGTTGAAGTGCAACAACTGCATCAAATACTTTTATTGTACTTTCATATTTTGCTCATTGTTCTCTATGTAGGATGACTTGTATTAAACCACAGGAGCATCTTAAAACCACCTTTACTACAACTTGTGAGTTAACTTTTCAACACTCTCATTTCCTCTCTCAAACCCTCCAAGCTGCTGATACACTTATGTAACAGCAACGTTACATTTATGGGGTTGGGCTCTTTGCTTCATAAACATAGCAGTTGATGAATGTTAATTACATGCTCCTCACAAAGGGAGTAATAAAGCAAGTTCCCAATGGAGGTTTTCCAAACCACTAGGCTAGTACAACTCATACTAATGAGCATGAACTCATTTGTTGTGATATTGAACAGAGGGTTGTTAATAGCAGGAGTCATCCCTCTCTCATGGAATAATTATTCTAATCGCTCATTTCAGAGGTGATTAAAATACTTTCACCTGGCAGCTTTTTTGTGACTTCCTGCACTGCATGTGGTCAAAAACACAATACATACTGAACATTAGACCATATGGACTGCTCTCTTTCAAGCCGTTTCACCTTTGGTTGTGATGAAATTCTCTTAACCACATCTCAACTGAACTGGAGAAGGTAAGGCTGTCACTGAATCTGCAAAATGAAATTGAAGAGACCTGAATGACATAGAACTGTCCTGATTACCACAACAATGAAGCAGATCATCTCAACACCAATAAGCTCATACATTTTGTAATGTAAAGAGGTAGATTTCATGGCATGTTGTTTAGTTACTTTTGGATAAACCCAGAATGTGAACTGAACAAGCGTTCAGTTTTTTCTGCAAAAACCTTCTAAAGGCATTTAGATAGAGCTTTTCAATAATGTTTTTTAACTTTAGTCTTCCACTAATCCTAGAGTTGGATTAAAAGCAACCCATTATTGCATGTGATATAAAATATACTGAACGCAAAAAAGATGTAGATGCACATAATTTGTTTGTTTTTGAGTTAGTTCAATTTAGTTAGCTTAGTTCAATTCAGCATCTGGTAAGGGAGTCTGTCCATGCGACATGTTTTGGTTAGGAAATGTTTGTCTATACTACTTTTTTAAAAATTCTCAAATATCTCAGTTTTTTGAAAAGTGATGACAATTTTAGGGGCCCTGACCAGCAGGGCACCCTCCACAATTTAATTATTTATATTTTGTTCATAGAAATAACATTTAAAAAAAATCAGGGTCCTGTCAAAAACAAAATTAATCATATTGTATTTTCAAAGATTGTTTTTAGCAGAAAAAATTTAATGCTGCCCCTCCCAGACCAAAAAACACACGTCTGTTTTTACCCTGAACTCCCCTATCTGCGTTAAATGGCTGGTTCCTGCATGGAGAGCATCACAGTGACACACCTGCGTCAGTAGAAACTGCAGCTGCCGCGAACGACTGTAGCAGTTGGCAGACTGGATTAAATTTAGATATTTGAGTCAAATAGACTTAGAAAAAGTAGATATGAATATGGATATAAATGATGCAAATTGAATAATTTGTAAGATAAAAATGGAAGCAGCAGATCATTTGATAAAGAAATCAGGGAATAAAAATGATAAGAAAATGGTGCCATGGTGGACAAATGAGTGCAAAGAAGCAATAAAGTTAAGAAATCAAGCATTTAAGGTACTCAAACATAATCCAATTTATAAGAATTTAATTGATTATAAAAGAAAACAAGTAATAGTAAAGGGAAGTATAAAAAAATGCAAAAAGAGAATATTGGAGAAATCTTTGTAATACAATAGGGAAAGAAACAAAAATTGAGAAAATGTGGAAAGTTATAAAAGGCATAAAAAGAGAATTTGAATATTCTATACTAAAAATAGATTATACAAATATAATAAGGGATGAAGACAAAGTTGAAATATTGGCAAGAACGTTTAGTAAAAAGTGAAATGGGAAGAAAAGGAAGAGAACATACAAAAATTATATATAAAGATTTATTACAGAACGATGAAGAAACAAATAATCTGTTGAATGTTGAGTCTACAAAATGGAATTGAATAATGCACTTAAGAAGACAAAAAACATGGCACCAGGTAAAGATCAAATATGGTATAGAATGATAAGGCAACTGAGTGAAAAATCTAAAGATATATTTTAACAATTATACAATAACATTTGGGAGGAGGGAAAATTACCATTAAATTGGAAGGAATCAATTATAATATCAACAGCCAAACCAGGAAAAGATAATTCAAACCCAGAAAACTACAGACCAATAGCTTTAACATCAAATCTATGTAAAATAATGGAAATTCTTTTTAATAATAGACCAGTAAATTATTTAAATAGTAAAAGATATATGTCAAAATATCAAAGTGGTTTTCAAAAAGGGAGCAGTACAAATGATCCTACGCTATGTTTAGAGCATGACACTGGAAGAACTCAAGTAAATAAAGTGTAGTGGCTGTATTTTTTATATAGAAAAGGCATATGACATGATGTGGGTGGATGGATTGTTAATTAAATAATTCAAGTTGGGTATTAAAGGGAGAATATTTAAATGGATTAAAGACTTTTTAACAAATAGAAAAATACAAGTTAGAATAGGAGAAGTTCTCAGAAAAATATATAGTAGAAAATGGAACTCCACAGGGGAGTATTGTAAGTCCATTACTGTTTTCAATTGTGATAAATGACGTATTTAAAGGTATTGGAAAAGACATGGGTTGTTCACTTTTTGCAGATGATGGAGCTGTTTGGAAAAGAGGGAAAACGTTGATTTTATTGTTAAAAAATTACAAGAGGTTATTATTGAAATAGAGAAATGGGCGTTGCTATGGGGATTTAAGTTCTCAGTTAACAAAAGTAATGATATTTAATCAGAAAAAAATAAACAAGGAAATAAAATTGAAATTATATAATCAAGAGTTAGAGCAGGTAAAGTATATAACATTTTTAGGGCTATGGTTTGATGAGAAATTAAAATGGCAAATACATATTCAAAAAGTTGTTGATAAATGTAAGAAAATCTTGAATATTTTGAGATGTTTGGCTGGCAGTGACTGGGGAGCAGATAGACAATCACTAAATCAGATTTACACAGGTATGATAAGATCTAACATAGACTTTGATTGTTTAGTTTACGGTTCAGCAGCTAAAACACATCTGGTTAAATTAGACATTATCCATCATCAGGCACTAAGATTATGTACTGGGGCATTTAAAACCACACAAACAGCAGCCTTAGAATAGAAATGGGAGAAATGCCGTTATATTTAAGAACAAAATTAGAAAGTAATTATTGGTTTATACCCCTCATGGAGCACTGAGTTGTACGTAAAAGCGTCCGCCATCTTCTATGTGGCAGCAGGGCGATCGGAGCTCCTTAAGGTCTATGGTAGCAGTTACTATGCTGTTAAGAAAAGTTATAAAATCAGGTTTTCAAAAACAAAATAGAGAGTGGGAGAGAGAGAAAAAGGCAAGAGTGTTAATTTATAGTTCAGTTTTTCTCCAAGAGAGGTGAGTAGATTGTGTGAGATTATCAACAATTTAGCATAATTGGCTTAGCTACAGACTACTGTTTGTCTCCTTTTCACTAGCATTTAATGAATTAAGGAAAACAAATTACCAACATATTCATATATTTAACTTGTTCCCTGTGCCTTTTACCACTTAACAACAGGTGAGTCAGTCAGCAGCAGCTCTAACCCACGTCTCTCCTGATTTGTTTTCTCCTGAGTGAAATTAAAACTGCAGTATGTAACTTTTATATAAATTTTTTTTTCACATATTTGTTAAACAGTCATTATGTTGTGACAGTTTTGTATGAGAGTTAATCTGTGAAAAATCTATTTCCTCTGCCTTCTCCCAGGGAAACTGCTTTCTCTAGAAACAACCGTTCAGAGGCAGGAGAGTCTTAGTGCTGTCAATCACAATCTTGTGTGGTGCTGCTCATCCTTCCTGCCCCTTAATTTGTGCCGTGCTGCAGCTAGCATAGCACAGAGCTGTGCAGATTCAAACTGTGAATGCTCAGTTTAGTTAGCATAACTACCAATGACAGCAGATAAATGGTTTCTTGTAATGATAAATTGTTTCTCCACCATTAGCACATTTAGCAGTGAGTGAATGTGGCTAATTGACAGCGCTAAGAGTGTCCTACTAGTTCTGATTGGTTGTTTTGGTCAGAACAGTGCATTACTTTAACCAGTAATAGTAATTCAGGAAAGAGATGGAGGAGATCGATTGTTTTCACAGATGATCTATTTCATAAGAAACTGCTACATAATGACAGCTTTAACAAATATAGAGAAAACATTTTTTATTAAAGATATGAACAGCTTGAATAAAATGCAACTACATAGAATTTTTGAGAAGTCTGAATTGCTTTATGTGTATTTGTTATGTTGCTTTTGACTGTTGCTCATGGGGAGAAACATTTCAGAATCTAAAACGAATAGAAAAAAATGTAAGCAAACTACTTCCATACTGGATGTGAACTGTTGGATGTTAAATTCTTGAGCAGTAAATATTGTGCTAATTATCATAATTGAACCAAAGAAAACAAGTGGAATAGACTCAAAAAATTGGAGCAGCAGTTGCGCACGGGGGGCCCAAACTAATTTTTTGTCAGGGGGCCCAAGATTCCTGGCAGGGAACTTAATGGTTGTCTCATGAGAAATAACTTTGTTTTATGGACTTCAGCTAGTTTTGAAATGGTTTTGAAATCCTTTTAGTGACAAGGCTCTTCTTTAAAATCAAGCACAAAGTATTTCCTCCTTGATTTGTTCTAACCTTCACCTGAAAGCTCCAAAACAGCAAACTGCCCACTTTCTAAAAGAGGCAACAAAGGAATACTTTTTGTTTTCCATTTTGGGCTTATTTTTGCTTTGTTAAGATTAGAATAAAAGTGAATATTAATGAAATTAGAACCTGTTTGTTCACGTTTTACCTCCTGACTTGATAAACCCTGAGCAGAAACAATGTGCTCTTTCTCTGGAGCATGATAGTATGTTTTTGTGTCATGAAATCTTTCAGAAACTGCTTGAAGAGAGCTTTTTTGAACCTACCTTTGTACATACAGCTTCTACCTGATGAATTCTTCAGGGCTGGAGGTATTGTGTTTCATGGCCACATGGTGTTGCTGTTGTACTTCCAGTAGCTCCATTCTCCCTAGTAGATCTGCTGCTGATCCATCACAATTCCTTCTCTTTCCTCTTAGATGAGACCAGTATATTTCATCTGTTTGTGTGCTTCTGTGAAGGGAAATTTCTTACAATTAGCATGCATTCATTTATAATCTTATGTCAGCATCAGCACTCTCCTGCACAGAAAATAATCTTTCCTCAGTCACATGATTGATTACAGTTCACTTGTGCAGTTGATGAACATTTGTCTTGTGTTTATGGCTTTTAAGTTCTGAAGGTTGGCATATCACTGCCCCCTACAAGACTTAGTGTTTAATTATTTTGGAGAGGAAAATGCTACTCTCCACAACTACACACTTAAATCATAACTCTCTTTAAAGTAAAACCTACACCTCGAAAAGCTGACATTTATTTGCATTTTTATTTTCCTTACTATGAAATGGATAACATGAAAAATTACATTTAGTGTTAGTAGTTAGAGAAAATGTTAAGTGTTCACATTGCTGTTTATTACAACAATAAAGGAGCTTCATTCAAGCATGAGTCTGACTTAATCAAGATGTCTGAACTTGTTGGAATAGGGAAAGGCTTGATCCAAACATATGAATTGTCTCCTGGACACCTCCCTGTTGAGGTGTGCCAGACACGTCCCACCAGGAGGAGACCCATAGGAAGACCTGGGACATGCTGGAGGGACGATGTTTGTCAGCTGGCCTTGGAACCTCTGGATTCCCTGGGAGGAGCTGACCCAGGTAGGGAAAGGGAAATCTGAGCCACTGCGTTAAAGGCTGCTGCCCTCCTGACTCGACCCTGTGTTAAACGTAAGATAATGGATGCATGGATGAATTTCTTTCTTTGTTCCCTGCTGATTAAACAAACTACCAATGTGCTAATTTTTTACTGCATTTTTCTATCCCGACACAGAAAGTTGTGGCCAGCCAGTCAGCCCGTGATGCACTGTTCCATGGCGGTGGCTGAGAGTGACCTTTCCACAATTTTCCACCAATCCAGCACACTGAAGTGGTAAAGCTTTGTTTGTCATTTGGGACAATGCACCTAATCACAATAATCCAAGAGTGGCTGACCTTTTTGAGTGATTTCTAAAGGTACTGTGTTGGTCAAATTGAAGAAAATTGAAGAAATAAATCTTGTATAATATCCCCCTTGTCTTAGAGGTGCAGAGTGCTTGGATTCACTCTGTGCTCCATCACACCTCATCCAGGTTGATACTTACACAATAACCTACATAGAGTGAAAGTGTTTGAATATTGATTTGTGATGCTCCATCACGGTAATTCAATCAAAAATCACTGTTTTATTAATAAATCCCCTTGAAGCATGTATTAATAGAAATTTATAGCCAAGCAAAGCGATTATTTCCCAACACATGGAAATATAAGATAATAAAACCAATGTGTAAGATTTAGAACAGTTCTGCAAGCTGGCGTAAAAAAAAAAATCACTATTTAATTTGTGCAAAGAAACCTGTTAAAAAATTTTCAATATATTCAGTGCTGTTTATATTTTTCTTACATATTTAGACAAATGACATGCAAATAAGCTGACAACAATATTTCATTACTCTTTCACAGCTGTAATTGTGATTGTTTCATTCCACTTTGGGGATATCCAGGTGTTGCACATGCTGTTTCTCTGTTGTGGTTTCCAGGAAAATTTAATTCTTGATCATTTGCTTTAATCAGTGGTTTCCCTGTTACAGCGTGTCAGATGTTTTCTTTTGAAAAAAAGACAAAAACTTGAAACAGATGAATAATTTTTCCTGGTTTCAACTTCACGATAAGTTCTCCTCCACCGCATGTAAAAGAATACACACAAATAAAATGATCCCGTGTCATAGGACATGCTTTTCTTGGGGAGCTATTATCTTAATATCACAAGTTATTCTGTCCATCATTACTTAGTGTTTTAGGTTCTTTGTTCAATTAATTTGTTCCTATATTTATTTCACTCATTCAGCTTTTTTTTCTTAAAGATTTCATCAGTTCTACTGGCCTTTGTCAGCAAGTGGTCAGGCAGGAAAGCTGGTTGTGAGAGAGGGGGAATACATGCGGCAACAGGTAAACGGGCCGCAACCTAAACCTGTCACAGCCACAATGAGGCCTGAGGCCTTCGCACATAGGTAACTCACTCTGCCCTGCACCACCGCAGCACTCCAGATTTAACTTTAGCAAAGAGAGAAGTGCTGATCTGAACGAAGTGGCTGTTAATGTTAATTTAATATTTGGAAGTGTGACCTTCAGTTCTTCCACTGCCACTGCTAAAACTACAGACAGACTACAATGTAAAAACAGAGCAGAAAATCAATATTATAGTTCACTCCTGAACTTCTGTTTGCTGACTGGCCCGGTAGAAATTGTGTTGGAGTAATCCAAGTCAATGGGAGAAAGTCCAGACCGATGAGGAGTGAATGGTGCTGGAAAACCATGGCCAGGCTAATTTTTGATGGCTGTCGGAGCAAGTCCAGGTAATCATCAAAAATGATATTGTTCCAACAGAATAATGTACATCTTTATTTTCAAAAACAATTAACCAAGACAGATAGCATCCACTCAAAATACTTGCTATATTATGAATATATGGATAGCCTATATTAATGAATATTTTAGCATGTATCACTTATGACTATTTGAACACACAAAGTGTGTATCTGAAATCTATAAAATCTAGTTCTCTTGTCGAGTTGCAGTAGTAGCACCGGTGAAGGCAGACGATATGAGAGAGCAATTCAAGGGTTTCCCCCAGTGTATTATAAGCCTGGCAGCCCGCCATGCTTTACTAGCCCCACCGTCAGGCTAAGCGTTGCTTGTTTAAGTTTCTATAGAAAAAAAAATTGCTTTTTTGTTTGTTTTTTTAACCCAGGCTGCAAGCGTCTGTTTTGCTCTTAGCATTTCACTAGCAGAGCAGATTTATTCCTAAAGGATAGGTTTATAATAGATAGGTTTATAGTTTT
>CAEGAF010189204.1:0-65838 GCA_903067075.1 Micropoecilia bifurca | reverse complement strand
GCGGGGCCCGCCAGCGCGATAACCGACTACTCCTCCTGCACCCCCCCCTGCCCCCCCCCGCCCCCCCCGCGGGGGGGGGGGCCGCCCCCCGCCGGGGGGGGGGGGGGGGGGGGGGGGGGTTTCACGTGCTGACCCCATTGTCTGCACGAGTAAGTGCACTGCGCCGCATCAGTGTGACGCCTCCCTGCACATAATGAGAGGCTGACTTATCCCGGCGCTTATAGCTAATTGATTGATTTCTCTGGCACAAATACGCCAGACCGAAATTTTTCTCCTCATATCCGCTCAAGTCCGTCAGAGAAGAAAAGGAGCGAGTTGAGAAATGAAAATGGACTCCTTCTTTGAAAACGGAAAGATTTAATATTTGTTTCCCTGGAAAGGAACCGAGATGCTTTATTAGTCTTCGCCTTTCCACCCCACCCCTCCCTCCCACTCTTGCCTCGGAGAAAGCTGCGTGCCACGGCAGTGCCGGGGAAAAGCACTTTGCAGTAAGAAAAACACATGGCTCCTTTGTAAACACAGAGGTTAATGTCTTATTTACAAGCTGCAGCCTTGCGGTTGACACGTTTGCACAAACGCCTCACTGTCTTTTTCGAGTCGGGGCAGGCGAGGGTGATCGAAGACGAGCTGCCTCCCACCCAGGCCATGCGTTAGCGCTATGAGAGTCTGGTAGACCCCCTCTGAACTTTCAGATCCTGCAGCTGACCTGCTTCCTTCCCTGGCACATTAACTCCAGCAGCCTTGCTGTTTCACAGGAGCAGATGTTGCCCGGAGAAAACAAAGCTAACAGTTCACGAGGTTAATCAGTCTCATAGAGAAGTCTGCCTCTGTGGCCAGGTGTGTCACCCCAAAGTTCACTTTGCCTCACTTTTGTTGCTGCTCTTTGACCCTGGTTTTTCACAGCAGGTAGATCTATTCAAGAGTCTGATGGAATCTGTTTCAGGTGGAAAGAAAGTTTCCAAATCATTCACTTTTCATATTTTGTCACAAACCTCAATGTATTTTATTAGGATTTGTTATGGGTCGAAGCAAAACAGCAAATTGAAAATGATAACTTTTCAAAGTCAATGTGGCTGTAGGTCTTTTGGACTATCTTACCTCTAAGGATCCACACCAGAAATACAGTCAGAAATTTTAGCCATTTCTTCTTTTGTAAAATAGCTCAAGGTTAGCCCATTGTGGAGAGAGTTTTTAAGAATATCAGGTTTTAAGTATTGATATAGATTCCTACTTTGATTTTGTTACCAACTTCTAAAACATTTCTTTACTTTTATCTTAGCCATTCCATTATCTCTTTGAACACTTTAAGGTAATCATTCTGCTCTAAGGTGAGCCTCCATCCCAGACCTAAGTATTCAGCAGCCTTTAATGAGCTTCAGTACAACCTTGCATTAAGACTATCCCCCTAATTGACCTGTGGCA
Organism: Micropoecilia bifurca; assembly: GCA_903067075.1. Lineage (NCBI taxonomy): Eukaryota > Metazoa > Chordata > Actinopteri > Cyprinodontiformes > Poeciliidae > Micropoecilia > Micropoecilia bifurca. The sequence continues at coordinate 64,416 of CAEGAF010189204.1, read as the reverse complement.
AACTCACAAAGTTAGATTCCTCTTTAGAGGCCAATTTTGTAGATGGCTAATAGTTGTTCTGCCATCAGATTTCTCCACCTGAGCTTTGGTTCTCTGTAGGTCCTCCAAAGTTATGGTTGGCGTCTAGGGATATTCGCACCATCCCTGTTTTCTCTGTATTCTCTGTTTTCTCTGTATCAAACTCCAGTTGGTTTGGATGGAAAGTCTGGTTCATTTGGGGACGTGCGAATGTGCAATCAAACTCTGATGCGGACCGAAAAAGCAAACTCTGTTCGGCCTAAAACCTTGTCTTGGTCCAGTTGGCGTGAATTTTGCAGCGGTTTGATTCATATGTGAATGCCAAGTGGACTGGAGACCATTACAAAAGTAGGATGTGTATGACAACACAGCAGGAAATTCTGGGTAAATACAACCAAAACATACAAGTGAGTGTAGCAGTAGCGGGAGAAATGGTTTGTGGTTTTTTACCAAAGACAAAAAATAAATCCCAACGCCGCCAACATCCGACTCCACCATTGTGTACATTTCGTGAAGAAGGAAGTTGGGCTCATTGACTTCTTCAGGGAGTTTTGTGTTGTTTCCTTCAGTGGTTCTTGGTGCAGCGCCACCACAGACGACTGGGCAAACAGGTTTTTCTAAGGTTTTGTTCGTTTGATACAGTGCAGTGTGAAAGCGATCTGCGCCAACAGAAAATGTAACAAATGTTACAATTTTCAAACTGACACCCGACTATCAGGTGTGGTTATTTCTCTGGTTAATGCACTGCTTGCCCAGCCTTTCAGATTAAGTGTACTGCCATCTCCTTTGTGGGTTGGAGTTGTGCAACTCTTTCTATTTTCAGATAAAGGATTGCTCACAGAGTTTTCAAAAGCTTGGGATATTGTATGTTTAGTACCAAACCCTCCCTTCAGCTTGTTCACAACTTTCTCCCCGACTTCTCTGCTGAGTTCCTTGGTCTTCATAATGCTATTTGTTCACTGATGTTTTCAAAAACCTCACAATAGACAACACTTGCCAACGCAGTGACATCTGCACGACCTTGGCTGGAGTGAAGGTGGTTGAAAACAAATGCTTGCCACACTTTTAAGATTTTCAGTGGCAACAAAAAAAATTTAAACCATAAGATTTTAGTTCTACTTCCCGATTGTGCACTACTTTATGCTCGTCTGTCATTGCGCCGTGGCAAAATAAACACAAGTTCAAGAAGAGCAACTGCTTTTGCAAGGCACAGTATGGCTCCCTCCTTCCAAAATGGCAAGAAAGTGAAATAAACAAGGATGTTGAAAGTTCTGAGGTCTCGAATGACGTGAAGATTTTTATTTATGGAAGGAAATGGCAAAGTGGTCATGACATAGCTCAAACAGTTTTCCTTTTGTTTTGACTAAAGCAGTCACCGAATCCTGCTGGCTGTCTCCGAGGGCCAACTTCAGCAAGATGACAGCAGCAGAATAACAGTGCAGCCAAAGAGGAATCTCAGAACACCTTGAGTTTGTTTCAGCTATGCTCCATCTGTGTTATTACATCGTGTCAAAACTTGTTTCTGGTGACTTTTTTTTTCGTGTTGTATTTAACTTGATTTCACATTGTATACCAACTTCAGTTCACACAATTGTTCGGAGGATGTTTAAAAACTCACAAGGGTTCTCAACTTATTTTGGTTAAAGCAGTGCTTTTTTTTTTCTCCTGTGCTGATTCGTTCTGTTCCCTTCGTAACTCAGACAGTACTGCCTTTGACAGAGCAAGGCTGGAGATGTACATCAAAATGCCGGGCAGATTTCCTCTTATATCAGCTCTTGGCAGCATATTGCCTTTGTCTGCAACCAAAAGGGAGAGGCTTTTATGTTTTTTTTTTTTTTTTTGGTTTCCAGGGATCAAACAGAACCAACGTTTGGCAAACAGCTCATTTTAAACTGGATTTTAAACCTTTTAAAAACACCATCATTGTCCCATAACATTTTATTGCTCCAAATGATCATAAGAAATGTTTAACCTGGTAGTAAAATTGTTCAGTATTTCATTCCTCTAACTTCATGTGCATGTGTGGCTTAAGGTTCCTCTCCTGAATGCATCCCTGAGATGGTTAATGTCTTTTTGCTGCAGTGCTGCAAGCTGACTGTAACGTGATGGCATTTGTTCTGTCTGCCCAAGGCCCGGTCTGTCATTGTGTATCAGCCCAGCCAGTGGCCATGACTCACGCATGAACCCTCTGGGTATCAGAGCTCACTGAGAAGACACAATATTTTATAGTTGGAACAGAAGGAAGGGGGGAAAAAAAGCAAAAGAAGAGCGGGGGGCAACACTTCAGCAGAGGGCGTGGCACAGCGTGGACGGAGCTGATGGGTTTGTGTTGAGGGCTGTTGTCTCATCCACACAGCAGGGGATTCAGAGAGATTTATCCAGATGTGAAACTGTCCTGTTTCTGAACACAATGTTGTGCTAAAAGCTTTCATTACTATGATTCATTACTAGATTTAGAGAATCTGCATGTGTCTGGCTTTGTTCAGAGTCTTTCAAAAGTATTGGAACGCTTGAGGCGTCAAAGGAAAAACTATACCCCATGTATAATAGTAAGATTTGCAGTAGGTAACTTTTATAAAAATGTATTTTTTACATATTTGCTAAAACTGTAATTATGTTGTTGCTAAAACTGTAATTATGTTGTGACAGGATGAGATGTGGTCCTACAGCCAGCTGCAGAAATGCACCACTTCTAGTCAGTAACAGCCAATCAGAGCCAGGAGGCGGGTCTTAGCGCCGTCAATCACAATCATGTGCATGACGCACATGCAGGCTTAAGATTGCTGCTGGTGGTGAAAAAATGTGGTAAATCTCACAGTCAAACTGTAAACCAAAGCCCAATTGCAAATCTGTAGCAAAACCTGAAAACTGACGCCTTCTATCCACTTAGAGTTTCAAATGTGTTGTGGAAAAATGTACACAAACCTTCGGCTCTCTGTGTGTAAAGTTGACGGTGACACATCCCAAAACAGCTGCAAACGCTTCACCTCACAAATTGAACTTATTAAATCTACATACTTACCGATTTAGAACGCACAAATGAATGCCGCACTTTATTTGTAAAAGTGAAATGTGGAAAATCATGTAAAATTTTTCAATTATACTCTACGTTGTGTTTGTCTATCATCTAAAATCCCACCATCATCAACCGAAGTTTGAGCCATGTTTGCTTTTGCAGAGCAGTGCGGCTGATCACTGTTGCTCCCTCTGTCACATTGCAGCCGCACGCTTTTACTTTGAATTACTTGTGAGGTTTTCTTTGTAGACGTGAGCCAGCGAGTGATTTAACTCTGTTCCTGCTGTCAGTAGATGCATGTGTCGGCATCAGCAGTGATGGGCATCCGCGCTCCCAGGGACAAGCCTGCAGACTACATCTGTAGGGGACTGCATACAACTGTCATGCAGGCTGAGACCACATGACAGCTGTTGACCAAAAAAAAAAATTCTGTTTCGTACAACTTTGAGGGGGGAAAAATAGTTTATCTGGTGACAGCAGGAGCCCAGGCTGCAGAGCAGGGCTTCTATCTGCTGCTGAGACAAGTCAAACGGATTTGTTGGCGTTACGTTTTTTTTTTTTCTCGCCACCGCTCCTGTCAGGTTCAAAGCCTCCGTGTGGGCCGCCTCAGTCTTTAAACGTGGGTTGTGCACCAATGTGTCATGCCTCTATCACCGCTGATCAGAGCAGCAGCCAATAAATACCCGCTGCCGCTGCAGAGCCGTTTGATCTGGGGACTAAATGTGGATTTTAGTCTCGAATCAATCTAGTGATTTAGTGTCCCTTAGTGGTGACAACACGAGCCAGATGTTGGTGTTAACAGACTGTTTTATTCTGTGGGAAAAAAACAACTTATATTCCTTTTTGCATCCAGCTATTGTTTCCTGTTTTTGCAAGCCGAGCTATTCTTTGTGCTCCATTGTTGGGTTAGATTCCAGCAAACATAAACTTTTACGACTGCGGCTTCATTCCCTTTCATAATATGGAAATTAAGAAGAGCAAAAGCAGCGGTTACTCAATTTAAAACGTCACAGTTACTTTTAAACTTGGCCACTCTCACATATTTGGCGATATTCCTCTTCATGCTACCCCCCCTGCTGCTCTCTGTGATAGCTTCATCTGACACACTCACGCCTTTTCAGAATCATATCCATCAATAGATGTCAGGCCCAAACCCCCACATCTACCACCATTGCCTCCCCCGCTCCCTGACAAAAACACTGGGTCGTTGTATAACACCATCTATCATCCCGGAGCCTTTGTTCAGCATCCTGTCTGATACGGGGACCAGCAGCCAGTGTGAGGGTGGCATCCTGCTTGACAGGCCAGCACAGATGCTAAATGACAGTGACACAAAGAGGGGGCCCTCCACACAGGTCCTGACAGGGCTGTTTTCCATACAGAAGAGGCTTGACTCGACTTAAAGGCCCAAACTGAAATGTAGATTATAGCTTGACTCTTCAAGCCCCTTTGGGTTACTTTTCCACTTCCAGATTCACCTCAGTGGGAAACAATTAAATGTTTATTTTAACACTCACTGGGGGTTTTTTGTTCCGTCTTTTAATTGGTTGGTGCCATTTTCAAAATGGCACCAGTTCCAGCATCCTATGGTAGAAACAGTCAAGGAACGCAGCTTTATTAGAATGTACCGACCTTTTGGCCCTGACTGCTGAAGTGTCCTTGAGCTCGAAACTGAACCATTGTGTGTCCCTTTTTCCAAGTCACTCGATCAGAGCATTTGTCAAATGCCTCAAGACTAAGAAGATTACATTATTCACCACAGTGTTTCGGTTTACCTTGTTTCCATTTTTCTCTGATGCCCTGAAGGAAAACTGCTCCTCTACACCTTTTGTTAAAACGCTGAATATAAAGTAGTCTCATATCTGCAGTCACATCTGTTGTCGCTGTGTCGATACCAAGACACATCTCCTTGCAGTAGTCAGATTACGCAGCCCTTGCAAAGTTGTCTTTCTTGCTTAGGTGTGTCAAAGCTATTTTTTTTTATTTGTATCAGTAATGTTCATGCTTGTGGAGTACACTGCATCATCTGAAGACTGTAAGCTTACAGGATTAGACTTTATAGTTTTCACACTCAGACAATTGCTGAGCTAAAGAGAAACTAGCTTCGGTTTTTGTTCTAATCTGTTCTTGGGTCAAATATGGATCGATCCAGACGTGGGTCGATTTAGCGAGACGTAGTCTGGTGATGCATTTTAACCAAGATGTGTTGGGTTTTAAACTGAAAATTGGCAAATTGTATTAAACTATTGAAGAGCGGTTAAAAAGAGGAGCCAGCTATATTAAAACGTTGCTATTTTAGTCAAAGTAACCTCATAATATCATAGCAGCTGTTAAAACTAATTTAATCAAACAAAATTAATGACTAACCAAGTATAGTTGGTCAAGATTTGAGCATTGAATTTAGCATTGAATTTAACCGATTAGCAAAGAATGACTAACAATAGTTAATGAACAAAATGTTAAGTAAACCTTCTCTACTCTGAATTTATCAGTAGCATTGTTGATGTTATCACTACTATATGTCTTACTTTGGGCTGTAGAGATGCAATAATATCACGATACACAATATTCTCCTCACAATACAATATGTATTGCGATTTTGAGCAAACGATACAATTCAATACACTTTTGCAATTTTCTGAAAGATTTTAGAGGGACAGAGTGATTTTGGTGACATTTTGTGACTGTTATAAAGTTGGACTGAATTAATTTAATCTGAAACGTTGTGCAAAGACTCCAAGATGTTTGGGAAGTTCGTTTTTTGGACACACCAAAAACCTCCGTTGGGTCCTGATGATCAGACTTTCTTTTAACTGATCAAAAGCAAATCCGTTTACTTTCCCAGTGTTTTACAAACATGTGGCCTGCAAGCCGTTTTATTAGTGGGTTAATTTCAAAGCACTTTGGACTCAACTTTGATGTCCAGTCAGCCCCTTTGTGTGGGATCCATTAGCGAGACGAAAAACACTGCCTTTATTTGCCTCTAGTGAAATGAGTGAAACTGAAATGCGGAGTATTTATAGATCTGAGGTAGTACAGCTAGGATGTGTCTCTTTGAATCCATCAGCCGAAAGAATACACATAAAAGCTAAGAGCAAAGGACGTGCAGAGTGGTGCTATCAAATGTGACAGAATATCCACATGGAGTCGACGTGTTGATGGATGTCTGGCATTTTTTGCAATCTCCTGAACATGGGTCAGTGGGATCTGAAAATCACATTTTACAAATTTATGTGTGTTAAGAGTTGATGATTTGTTGAGAAAATTCTCTGAGCCACTGATGTCAGTTTGAAACTAGGAGTATATGACTTAGAGGTGTTACCAGAAGGAAAAGAAGTCTGGTCAAAAGGTGAAAAAGGAGACAAATGATGACCTGGAGGTGGTGAGTAACATGTAGATAACGCTTAACCAAAACCTGAGTCTTTCTCAAAACTCAATGAATGATTATAGATAATCTAATCGCCTCTGTCAACAGGCATTTCTTGGCTACAGCTAAATGGGATTCTGCTACATTCCTCTCAACATTTCCAAACACTCAAAGAGCTGCTCCATTATCCACACAGCCACAGGGGCTCAGAAACATTTTATGACGAGTTCAAATAAACACAGACTTTTCACGTTTCTCCATAATGACAGTCATTTCATAAACAATGCAGTGGTTTTCAGTTTGTTGATATGACAAATTTTCTTTGTTTATTACCTGGTTTATGTTCACTCCGTTTTCTTGAGGGAAAAAAACAAAAAAGTTGAAATACTCCAGAAAAAAAAGGTTATGGGCTCAAACTCCACAATGGCTGCTGTTGTGTAAACGTACAGATGCCACACACAGTATTATTTTTTTTCATTTGTTTTTATTTATTTAAATATTAGTAATCAGAATTTCTTCAGATGATATTTAGACATCTTAGATTAACTTATTCGTCTTGGTTTTTACCTTGGAGTATTCATTTAATCTTCATTTTAGCATTTTTTTTTTGTTTGTTTCCAAAGCACTTAGGTTGCATTTTGTTATTACTAAAACATTTAAAAATATATTTTTGTAACTGCTATGATTCAACAATGCACATATTAGGTTTTTACTGATCGTTACCAATTTCTGGTTTTGTTTTTGACGTCTTATCTGCCCATTTTAAGTTATATTTCATACAAAAAAGAAGAAAAATACATTAAGCTAAAAAGATATGGGTGCTGTCAACTTACTAAGTGTTTGATCAGAGCTGATCAAAGAATAATTGACTGATTTCCATCTCCTTCTAGTTGATTGGTACATTTCAAATACAAACAAAATCAGTTAATCACATGCAAACAAACTCATTTCCTTTACAGCTGTGAACGAAACTGAGCCTTTTCAGGTTAGTGTTTGTCATTTCTGATTATACTGTTGTTTCCAACTAAAATTGATTTCAGAAAGAAGGTAACAAAAGAGCTACAGCTTCTTGTTGACCGATCTTATCTGGTCTGAGGATGACCACTTTGCGCCACTCATAGAATCAAAGAACCAAGCTTTTTCTCAAACAGATAAAAATGGCAGCCAGAGCTAAATATCTTCCTATCCAAAGGCTTGCATTCACAAAACAGGTTGTTTTAACTCACCACACGCCGAGACATTCCTTTCACTAAGACTTGAATTGGTTTAACTACGTCTTGAAAAGACAGACTTGCACATGTGCGTTGGTGGAATGTCAGACTACTCTGACTTTTTCTTCTTTGACAACACGGCGGTGCCCTTTTTAACAGCAGCATTTTGATACCATCTCAGGGTATAAGTCAGCTCCATTTCTACTCAAAAGGGTCCTTCACATTTGCCATTAAAGATATGGATTTTAGTATGCAGCGAAGACATCCGGTATCTCTGGGAGAAAGGAAAAAAAAGCCTCAGTATCTCCAGAGCAGGAACGGAGTGTCAACTTTATCTTTTAGGAGACCAAATGTCTGACATTTACTTCATCATTAGCCACTTCTATCTAACTTTGTGAACTTCAGGGTTAATGCACTTGAAAACTGGATACTGTGATCTTGCTATAAAAATGTTGAGAAACTAACATAAAAGGCTGTTCTTATCCAGTTCACCACAAGAAAGGGTTGCTCATCAAAAAGAGGCTTAGCTTTCTCCTTTGGGTTCATTTCAGCTGTTTTGTTCCCCAACCTCCTTTTTTTAATTCATAGCAGAGTTCCTACACAAATGTATATACTTTTCCAGATGCTGGATGGATGGATGGATGGATGGATGGATGGATGGATGGATGGATGGATGGATGGATGGAAGAAAGACTAATTGGACTGAAAACATGGGTGGAAGGTATAAAGCTCATATGAACAAGTGGATGATTGGATAGATAGATGGATGGAAGACTAAATGAATTGAAAAATGGATAGAAGGCAGAATGGATGGATGAAAAACTGTATGGATGAATGGATGCATGTGAATGGATGGACAGAAGCCTAGAGGAACAGAAGAAATCAATGGAAGGGGAAAGGAATTGATTAGCAAATAAAAAAATGTAATACCTGAGAATGAATGTGTTGAAAAAGAAGAAGAGATGAACAAGTGAGCAGATGAATGGAAAACCAAATGGATTAAAGGAAAGATGAATTGATTGAAAAAAGGATAGATGGGTGAAGAAATTAATGAATGGAAGACCAGGGGAATGGATGGATGGATGAATGGATAGATGGATGGATGGCTACTTTTGTAGCCATCCATCCATCTACAAAGTAGAACCACTCTTCCATTCTATTTTCTTTGTTTGCATTTTTCCAAACTTGGTTATTTAAGTCAAATTCCCAACTTTTCCCGACTGCAGCCTGTGCAACCTGAACCCAGATCACCTGATCCGCCTGGTGTAACTTCATCCCTCCGTCTGCCTCGCTCTTCATTGCAGAGCTGAAATTTCACCCTGCGTCCTCAGAGACCTCACTTCCTCCTTCGTTTTTGCTGCCCGGCGTTTCATTCACATTTAAAGAAACGTTTCTGAACAATTGGAGAGATGATTAATTGAAATCCTTTTCATAAAATGAAGCATGCATTCTCTTTCAGAAAGCGACTACTTTCTTTGCCTAAATTACCATCCTGGAAGCCTAATAAAGGGCAGGTGAGACGCAGCCGAGTCACCTGCTGCTGAGCACAAGCTGTTTCCTGTGACAGCTTCATCTTGGAGACCGTATTCTCCAAGGGCCCGAAACCTGCGCAGGGATCACTGAGAGCGTTTAAGATTACATGTCCGCTGGCAGGGAGCAGCAGATAGGTGAAAATAATTGGCCTCGTCACCAGCCGCCCCTCCAACCCCTTCCCGCCGTGACGACAAACGGAGTGGCACGGCGAGGCGTAAGAGGAGCCCCACCTCGCGACGCCCACACCAGCTACTCGTCTAATCAGCCGCAGAGCTCTTACCCGGCTTCTGTGGCGTATAATCAAGAGAGGGAACCCTTCTGCCCCCCCCACTGATTGGGTGTAAAAGAGGTTGCAGACCTAGTTTCATGCAATTAGCGGAGGAATGCCAGATGCTAATGGAGCTCAGAAGTGTTGGCAAAGCATTACGATGGGATTGTTGGGGCGAGGGGAGGTAAAGAAAAAAGAGGTCATTTGCCCACAGGAAGAGCAGCGCGGTACAGAATATGAGACAATAAACCGGAATGGACGTTTGGGAAATTAGCCGTGCTTTTCGGTTGCGGGACTTATCGAGGCAGGGCATTGTGGGAATGCGAGATGGTTTGGGATAACAAGATAAATATTATTGAAGTAATGCAGATGGCGAGGCACAGGGGGAAGACTCGGGAGGGAAACAATACTGAATGGGTATGTCTGTGGTAATTACTCACTAATTTGTGTTGACGGCAAACGCGGGGTTGATTCTTTCTGGAGACTTTGGGCCCGTTCTGATTGGTGACAACAGAGGGGAGGAGACCTTTTGTGTTCAGGAAAAACAGCTCAAAAGGGACAAAAGGAATTAACCATGGCTGATTTAAATGTCACGTTTGAATATGTGACCCGAATATACCAAAGAGAAGCGTTTTTATGATGGTTTAAAGGGCAGCGCCGTACTTCAGACAAGCTACGTGTCAGGAAGGCAGAAACATTCTGTGGGATTTATCACTACTGGAGGTATTTTGCTCAGGTTTTGAATTCGCATTACCAGGTCACCCTGATGAAATTGCTGAACTATTACTCTAAACTATATTAACTGCAGGTTTTCTGTGTTTATGGTGCGTTCATCAGATCGGTGGCTCTCGTTTAGTGTCCTTCAGATTCCATCATAATTCCACTGACATTTTTCATGCCAACAAGTATTTCCAAGCACCCTTTACTTTGTTGGCAAAGAAAAAACATGTATACGCTGATTTCGCCTTGCATTGCATAGCAACATGCGAGGCAACACTTTCTTGGACTTCTCAAAGTGACCACTGGGACAATGTGACGGAAAATCGCTTTCATTTTGGACCTTCAACTTGTTAAAATCTTGAAATACATTGGTAACCCGAGCAGGTCAGTGAAAAATCATTGGTATTCATAATGGCAGTAAGACAGAGGGAGGGAGCACTGCATAGCTCACCAGCACTTCCTCTGTGTCGTGAAGTGTAGCACAGTAGATTTTTTTGTGAAGTATAACTCCAAATTATTTGTGAAGAATCCAGCTTTTCAGGGAGTTTTTTTTGTTGTTTTTTTGTAGAGGACATCTAAAATATTCTAAAGAAAATGCAGCTGGAAGGCTGAAGTACATTGACACAAAGCTGCTAATTAATTAGGTTCCTCTGAGCGTATTAATGCATGTCCAGGTGTTTTTGATGACTGAATAGGTGGTTCTGGGTGATTTTTGGAGATGTTCGCCAATAGCAAAAATGTTACAAATGTTTTGGTTTTAAAGTTTTTTTTCTGCTTTTGATTGTTGAATTAAAATACATTTTACACTTGAGTTTATTTGATTTAAAGTCTTCAATGGTCATTTGGACTTGGCAGACAAATGCACATGAGAAATCTAGAAATAACCTAATTGGTTGGATGCTTCGTTTACCTCCACTAAAAGTATTTTGATCTTTGCTCAAGCCAGTAGGTAACTATTGGATCGAGACCATTTCTTAATTGGTGTTCTCTGGCTAGCTTCTCATTTTTGGAGTGCTTTGCTTTTTCTACTAAATGTTACAAAAAATGTTTTAATTACACATTTTTGCTTCCAAAATGTCTCTTTTCATCAAGGCTTTTCATTAAAACGTTAAGCTTAAAAGAAGGAAAAGGAATGCAAAGAAATGTTCAAACCCTTTCAGCTAATATTTCTGCCCAGATCCCCCTTGAAAATGAGATCTGGATCTCAATGGGGTTTACCTGGTTAAAATAATATATATATATATGTATGCAGCGACTGTTTTCTTTACCTGTTTCTGAATGCTAAGATGTTCAGTCTGCAGTAACATAAAACCTACAAAAAAATGGGTGCATATTTGTTTGAAATGTAGTAGCTGTCTTGGATCACATGCTTAAACACCCTAATAGTTAATTTGGAGTCCATAAAGAGGCAGTCGTGCAATGGGAAGGCTTTGCAGAAAATGAGTTGCAACATAAGGCAGCACACAGCAAGTTCAGATGTAGAACGTTCATCTCTCGCTCCGCTTGGCTGTATTCCTGTTAGTGAACCAATTAGACACACAAACCATCACAGACCACCCAAAGGCACATGCTTAAATTGGGAGATTATTGTAATTGCAACTTATGCTGGTAGTTATAGGGGATTGTAAGTCACAGATCCGAGTAAATCTGCATTGCAGAAGGATCTTAACGGTTCCTCCTTGCCGTCTCTCGGGTGTTCTGCCATATTTTTCCCCTTTGTTTGCCCTTCCCTGCTCAAGAACACAGCGCTGCCAAAGTGTCACCAGGGTTTTTAAATAAATAATCATAAAACGCATTTATCAGATGACAGCTCTGCCTTCTCTTCAGCCCTCAGTGTGCAGCCGTGCGCCCGCGCACGCACTCACATTCTTCTCCAGGAAGTTCAGGTTTGAGCTCTGACAGGCAGGACAAGTCCCTGCCTGCACCTACAACGACAAACGGTGTCTTAGCCACTGTTGAAACAAGGGCATGTAATACCATGGGCTCAGCCTGCTGAATGGGGCTGTTGTTTGGCGGTTGCCATGTGACTTTTCTGTGTGTGAATCATCCTTGGTATTCATCAACATGTACAGTTTACACATAGCTTGACGTCTTGGAGAGATCAGGGAAGATAGTTGGACTCTGGAGAACTGTCACATCTGAAGCTTCACTCTGCAAAAACGGAGAGTCGCTCATGTATTATTAACACACTTTAGATATTCTTTCATATAAAAACTACAAACGTCAATGTATTGGGACTTTACATGATGTACCAGCACAAAGTAGTTCATAGAGATGCAGAAAATCAATCAGTTCTATAAAAAATGATACATTCTGAATTGACTCAAAATGCTCAAAAATGTATTGTAACATAAGTTTAAGTTGCACGTCTTCGACGCTCCTATTTGCAAATATACTCCATATACTCACATTACATGTCCACTTGACCATTGTATATGCTTTGAATATGTTTTTAATATTTTTTCAATAAGACAAAACCTTAAAGGTAAGGTAGCCCAATAACTTAACTTAAATAATTTATGGCCAAACCCATTTTCATGTCAATATAAACTGATTTGGTAATACATGGAACCTTATAGGATTGTTTTAAATAAGTTATCCATTTGTTTACACTGTCTTCTATTCTCGTCATTCACAGAATTTAAACAGAAGAACTGGTTTCTGAATCAAAAATTGTTTCTTAATCAAATCGCAATCCTAAAAATTGGATCAAATCGAATTGCTAGACACTGAAAGATTCATATCTTTAGTAGTTAATCATTTTAAAATAGTTTTCAAAAATCTAACATTTGCCTTTAATGATCTCTGACTGGATCTCTGGCATAGCTTTGCTGTTTTTAGTTCGATTTATTAGGATGCAATAAAGGATGCAACAATGTGAAAATGTGAACCAATATTAATATCCAATGCTTTTATGGCTTTTAAGTGTGACTGCTAAGTGATTAACACATTCCCATCAATTTCAATAGATAATAATGTGTTGACAGGTTTGAAATTATACCGTCTATCCTTCATCTTCCACCTTGCTGCTATGCTCTGTTTAGTATTGGTCTGGTAAATAAAACAAGGGAGAAAAGGGATTGTAAAGTGACAAAATGTGCCAAAATATAGGCGTTAATCAGGCCGAGAAAACGCGCGGTTGACCTTGGTGCAGTAGTTGGGTCTCCATGTGTGGTTCTGACCGCCCTACAGGCACAGGCAGGATCCTGAGTGGCTGTCAAACCCTGAATCTTGTTTGCACCAAGCGGCGACGGAGACGTCTTGAGCTGGCAGCTGCTCCTGCGGGGTTTCCAGGCGTCTCGTATTGGCTGTGTCGTGGTTAGAAAATGTGTAGAAATTATACGTGACTCTGGCCAGAGCGTAAGCTGCGGCGGGGGCGACCACACCCAACATGCCCACATGTCTGCACTGAACCAAAAAAAGGAAGAGAGAGAGAAAGAAAGAGCACCATGGCTGACATCAGCTCCGGCCCGAGCAGTTTAACCGGTCTGTGGAAGGGAGACGTAATCCAGAAAAGCCGTTAAAGTCCTCCACAGGTGGCTTGGACTGGTGTGTGTGCGTGTGTGTGTGTGTGTGTGTGTTTTTTTGGGTTGGGGGTGGGGGCTATTTGTACAGTGTCTATTTCCATTAGGGATTTGTTTGTTTTGTGGGAGAAGTTGTTGACGCTGTTATTTAGACACTGTGAAATCTGAGGATTACGGAGGCCGACTTTGCACAAGTGGACCCTGCCATGGCTAAGTCTGTCACAAAAGTGATGCATTATGGAGAGGGCAGTGATGCATCCGTGTTTCTGATTCACCGTCATGAGGAAGCGGCTCCTGCTACGAGTCGTAATCCCGCTGAAAGTCATTACGGTCCTTCCAGGTGAAGGAAAACAAAGCAAGCGAAATAATGGAGCGTAGCCACAAAGACGGGGCTTAAACTGCTCGTGAGAAAATAGCATTTTTATTATTTAACAAGTTTCACAAGAATATGTTATAACAATAAATGATTTAGAAGGTGATGGATGCTAAAATAAAGTGGAATAACATTAACAGTATCTAATTTAACCAGAGTTCATGGATCCATCAGCTATATTGAGTCTAAAGAAAATGCTCCGTTTATTCATATTGTGTTATTATGAGCTAAACGTCAGGCCAGTTTGAATATATCATTTAAAATGGCTTTATTTAGTCATTATTATTCCACCCACATGGCCATATCGTTCACATCATGTTCTTAACGCTCCAGATAACAATACATTTATTGAAAAAATGTTTTTTTAATATTCTGTATAGTATGAAGTATAGATCACACCAGTCAAAAACTGCATCATGAAGAGGAAACAAAAACATATATAAGTCAAACTATGAGAAAAAGTGAGATATTAGTCCGGAAAATGCAGAATTTGATGTGAGAGAATAAAATCAAGCTACTCTGCCTCTTTCCCCACAGCGGAGCTTGTTCTGGATGCTAAGGCTAGTTAGCATAGCCACTGATATGCAGTTTTCCTTCAGTGGTAAGTTATTTTTCCACTTTTAGCACACTGAGGGAAAAATACATATTTTCATAAAAGTTGCCTACTGCAGTTTTAAAGTTTTTTTTGTTATTCATACAGATGAAAAGTACATTGAAGTACATATCTTATTTAATCTTAACAGACATTTTTAACTTTTAGAGACCACACAACTGCACACGAGTATGTAAAATACACAAATACTTGAGACCTCTCCTAAAAACACTCATGACTGCCTACTTTAATAGTTCAAACACCAAATATACCTTGATGTGCATCATATATATAATAATATATGGATGATTGAGACTGTCTCAGAATCTAACATCTCCACTCCGAGGTACAGCCAATCAGCCCCAAGGAGAATAAACACCGCTCTTTGATTGGCTGCTTTTCAAAATTAAATGTTAAATTGTATTTTGTTTTGAATATTTTAGATTCGCTCTATGAAAAAATATACAAATAGGCCGACTTTCCAGGAATAATTTTGAGTTACATTCGACATAAAAATACTCAGATATGTGGGGATCCATCGCTCTGCCTGCTCTTCATCTGCAGACTGTTATTTTTTTTTTTTTTTTTTTTTGTGCTCCAGGCACTCTTGGTTCTTCCAGAAACATGTGTTAGGTCAACTAACCTCTAATTGTTCTTGGGTGCGGCCATGTGTGTTTGTGTTGGACCAATAATGGATTGGAGAGGTGTCCAGGATGTGCCTGGCCTCTAACTTAATTGCCTCACAGAAAAAAAAGGGGGGGGCTGTCAAAGTCCAGTCCTCAAGGGCTGGTGTCCTGTAGATGTGTCTAGGCCTTAATACACCTGAATCAAATAATTGGGTCATTAGCAGGACTATGTTGCACTTGACTGTACTCTGAACAGCGGCGCATGTGAAAGTTGCAGGACTGACGTTCAACACCCCTTACTTAGAAAATGTCTGCCGTTACGCTGGTGTTTATCTCGTTTATAAATCATTATTTCACATTGTTAATAAACTTTATTGCAATCATTTCTATTTATTGAAGCACATTTTTTATTCCAGCTTATTCACCAGTCATAAAGTTCTTGTTCTCGCTTTAGTGACTCAATCAAAGGCCGCCTTATTTCCTGCGGGTTTTCGTAAGCTAATGAACGGTGAGAGATAAAAGCAGAAATAAAATAACGACTGGACAGATGTCCTTGTCTTTGCTGTCGTTAAACAGTCTTGCTACGACTCAGCGCGTTTGCTTTATGTATTATTATAGCGTGTGCTGTTTGCTCATGCTTTTTACGCCCACCTTACAGCGCTCTGTTTCTTCTCAATGGCACATCTGCCTGCCGCTTCTATGAAACAGGTGCCAAGGCTGGGAAGCAGGTGTGTTGTCGAACATGACCCAAGTATTAACATGAAGCGTCGTCGTTTATCAGGCAGAATGCAGCATTCACCCGCCGATGACTGCGCACCCTTTCAGCCTTGCATTATAGTCTAAAAAAACCCGTCTGAGGACTCAATGAATGCCACTCTGTGGAAAACTCCTACAAAGACGAGGTGGAGGGGGGGGGAAAGCAGGAAAAGTTTGTTGAATTAGTTTTTTGGTTTATACCAGGTAACATTTCGCCTCCAGTTTGAAGAGTTCATATTTAGATTTGTACATTTTGTCATCTGTAATCTAAAACGGTCACATTTTCTGACAAGTGCTTAATAGATTTGGCTCAAGAGAAAAACAAACAGGAAGCAGGCGCTTCGCAGGAAGCTCTCATTTACAAAGTTTGGGCTCATGAATTCTCCTGGTTTACTCATCTGTTATGTTTTACTTGTGTCTGTGCTTCAGTTAGACTACCCACAATCCTTTGCTGCATCACCATCACCGTCATATAGCCAAACATTTACCAAATGACCAACCATCTAAACTCCCCATCCAGAAACAGGCAATAAGATGAAAATGAATATCAGCTGTTTTATTTATGAAACCGATACAGATCTGTCATAATACTGACCGATACCGATGTTGGTGATGATATATCGTGCATCCTTGGTTATAATTTTCCTATAGTATTTAGATTTAAGAACTGTTCATGTAACAAGGTTGACTTTGTGTCTGGCGAACCATTAATAAACATTTGTGATAAGAAATTTTTTTTTTCTTTGGATCACTCAAAACAACTGGAATGGTATGTTTAATGGCTGCTATGGAGAATTTGTGGTCCTAAGATGTCTTTTTTTCTGCGTTGGCAAGATAAATGTTGCCCCTAGCCAAGCCTAGCATCACGTTGTGTGGTAGGGGTTGTTAAGGGCACCGCCAGATATTTTTAACAAAATCGCATCCGGTTTTTCCACCAGTGAAAGCTGTGAAGGCTTTTCACATCTTGAAGAGGAGTACCAAGAAATGTCCTTTGTCTGTTTATCCCAAGTTCTAAGTTTCTCCATGTGAATGCGAGGTAAGAAGGTTAAAGAGAAAGTAAGAGCTTAAGGAAGTACATAATTCAGACTAGATTGTCCAGTTGGGGACAATCTAGTCTGATAAAGTGTAGAGGAAGTGTTTCTTCTACATTTGCAGAAAGTTCCTGTGCGAGTTTACATTAGCATAAATAGGAAGGGTTCACCAGTTAAATGTCAAACACATCCATTTTCCATTTGTTTTTTCCAGCAGCTCATGTCGGAAAAGATGGAGCCACATAAATGTGTTTAACATCATTATGCAACAAATGGTCTATAGCAAGCTATTTATCCATTTTTACGGCCTTGCACTATTAAAAGACACCATTAAATAGACTCACTATTTGTCCAAGCCTTGGTGGTTCAGGGACTCTGTCACACAGGACATTTTGTTACTGTATTTTGCACATATTTTGTCTTATTTAGATCAGCAACATTCAAAATCAACTTCCTCCCCAGCACTGCGAGGACCACAGCTGCAGAAACAGGCCTTGTTTACCATCAACAGCCCTCTCTGCCATGACTCGATGCTTTGTGAGAACATTTGGACCCTGATTGCTATGGATACCTCCCAACACCTGTTTACACAACATTTGAGAATAAAATGGCATATGGTGCAACACCGGAGTAAAACTTTGGTGGTAAGCTGGTGCTTGTGTTAATTTCTCTCCTCCATTGTCTATTAATTCTTAAAATGTGCGTGAAGACAGTAGGACGGAGACTTTAATCTGAACGTAATGTGGCACATTTCAAAATAATTGCATGCAAATTAATATATTTTGCATGATGGTCCTTCACTGTCCTTTAATTAGTATAATTAGATCAGTCAAACTCGGTCTCATCATGGCTCTATAAATACGCTGCGGTTTTATGCTGCTGCTCCTCCAGGATGTTTTCTGCTGCTTTGGTTCTATAATGCGGTTCTAAGCTGTGCACTGATGCTCGTATGAAAATTTGATGCACTACACGCTTGGCTCTCCCCCCGTCGCTGCGCCGAGGCGAAAACACGCCGTCTCCCTCCTGCACGCCCATTTGATCTGGCATCCCAGCTGTTTCTCTGCTCTCCGTCCTCCTTAAAGCTCCCCGGCCCCCTTTCCTCCGTCTCCCCTCCCTCATCCCCTCAAAAGTCAGAAACACATATTATAAGCTTATGTTTGCTTCTATAGCAGTGCGGCGGTGTTGCCGGGGTACTGAAGGGGGCATGTGTGAGGATTGTGTCTCTTCATGAAAAATTTACCCTCCGCTGACCTTTTAGGTGTCATGAATCGCAGGAGCCACTGCAACATGGCTTCAGTGTGCTTTTAAGAAACTACCTGGGGAAATCTGCTCCACTGTCCTAAAATGTACTTGCCCTGTTATGCTCTCCTCTCCTCCTTTGCCTGTTTTTTTTTTGTCTTTTAATCCCTCCTATTGATTCCAGTAGCTCTACCGGCTCACTTTCAACGGCAAAACTAAAATTAAACCAGAACACAACGCGGTTCTTCCTTGACTGAAATAAAAACACATACTCCGGCTCCTCCTGGTAAACTGTCTGCGAAGTCTTTTTGAGACGACTTTGTAAAGTTCCCCCTCAAACGTTCGCTGTGCTGCACAGCAACTCCTTCATCTGGAACTTTATTGTTTACAGTGTGGGCGTCGTACATTCACAGAGAAGAGCGCAGTACCTAGCTAAACGCATAAAAAGCAAATAGAAGCGCCGTCTGATTTAGTGATTCTCAGAGGAATGGCGGCGCTCGGCTCTGTCTTTTTACGTTCTCGTCCCACTGTTTGTCTATTTTTGCATCTCTGTCTCTCTCTCTCTCTCTCCCCCTGCGTTGTCTTTTAAACTCCTTCACTCTGTCATCATGGCCTCTCTTTATTCACCTCAATCTATCACCTAGAGGTGAGAGGAAATTAAAACATAGATACATTTCCCTTTGTTAAAAATGAGAGCGAGAGCCACGTGAGGTTTTCTGCGACCATTTGTGTTGTTCTTTTTGTTTCCTCTAGGTGGCCTTGCACACTAAAAACTGCTGCTGACTTGTTTCTTTAACACAAATGCGTGTTTTACATTGTCACTGAAGTTAGTTTTAGCTAGATAGAAATAATACAAGGAGCCTAAAACAAGCTCCTGATCATATTTCACTCAGTGTCTCCTACAGGAGCAGGTAAATGCTTTTATATGTCCATGTGAATAGTTTCCATTAATGACTTCATGCTAATGGTATTGTTAGCCCTTTTTCTGACTAATAGCAGTAAGCAAATAGCACTGCAATTACCACGAACTGGTGCCAATTTTATGAAAACCAGTTGGCTTTCATAAAATATGAAAGATTATGACCCACCCAAAGAAAACTCCAAGCAACCTCCTGGTAGATTTTAATTATCGGAGTGACTAAGCCACATTTATTTACATTAGACTCAGAGTAGATTATTTATAAAATCACTTAAATTAAGATCACTGATAGATGCTTGTTGTGAAACATCCTATGCCAGACTGCTTCAATTTGCACATGACATTTGTTTCCACCACAGCTAGCCTGGCCATTGTCTCCCCGCAGAATTATACTTAATTCTCATCTCCCTTCGCTAATCCACTTGGGTTTTCTCCTATTGAACTGGATTTCTCTGGTAGTTGTGAATGTTAATGTTGATTTTCTGCACTTTTTTCGAATTTTAGTTTGCCTTATTTAGCAAAGGCAATAAAATTAAAAACTTAAGGCAAGTCCGTCCCTCCATCAAACAATCCCTCTGTAACAAGCAATGCGCAGAACAAGGGGCTCGTTTTTACCAGGCTGCTCCAAAACTAGAAAAGTGAAAAAATGTGAAGGGAAGCCAAGACTGTAACTGACCAGGGTTTATGCCCCACCGATTGCTTTCCCTCTGTAGCTTTGGAAGAATAACGTGGGGATAGAAAATGGATAATTGAATAAAAATTTTATTAGTAACTTTTTGGAATTCTTAACAAAAAACATGAGTAAATTTTTGTTCCTTCTGTCCTGGTTAAAACTATGTTACATTAAAGTAAAGCGGGCCTGGAACAGGCTTTGTACCTGTAGGACTAGGTTAGAAAAATATCTTAAAATTGACTTATTTTAACTCAGCAGTTTTAGATTGCAGATGATCCATGCAGGGAAGGCCACAGCCAGTGTAAACATGTACAGCAAGTCTCAGGGCGGTTGTCTCAGCAATGTCAGTCAAGGACATTGTTGTCTCAATGCAAGGACACACACGCAAACACATGTCTTAGCATGCAACAATGCTGAATCGCTGTTTTATTCTGGCTCTCACTGTGTCGTACATATTGAATATTTTGGCAGGATAAAATTTAAATGTGCTTCCCTGTTGTATTTATTCATTAGAGTAAGGAGGAGGACAAATGGGTCAATGAATTCTAAACAGAGGGGACCCTTATTGTTAGATATTTCATCTTGTTTGTGTTTTATCTTAAGGTTTTTTTTTGTTCCATTAAGATTTTTCTAACTAACAAATTAAAGACAATAAATACCAAAAGTATTTTATGCAATCTAAGTTAATTTTTCTACAGAAATGTCATGTTTTTTTTTTATTATTTCAGAGAGTAACTTTGTCAAGGCTGTTTGTTTTATTTCCAAAGACAAACTGCAACAGTTATGTGAGCGAAAAGCAAACAAAAAAAACCCAACAATGAGGGCACCTCAGTTTACAGCTCGCTGCTCCAAAAAGGTTGAAATATGTGGGAGCACTGAAGTGTCAGGCAATTGCTTGTCAGAAACTTGTCTAATTACTTTAAGTGTCACTGCAACTAAAATAAAAATGTCAGCTCAGTCTGTGTCAAATTGCTGCCTCAGATGCAGGATGGATTCCAAACACAGCAGCTTTACATAATTGATGGCTCACGTCTACTTTTAGGGGCATCCGGTGAGCCAAACAAGCTCGGAACCGCACTGCATCTCCCAGAGTACACTTGTGAAAACCGTGCCGGAGCCCATACTTGAGAATCTTTTAGCGCTGCCTCACTAACTCAGTTAAGGCCTCTGTTGATTAAAATGCAATAATAATTTTCACTTTCTAATCATCTGTATAGCATTTAATAAGAAAGGCTTTCATGCTTTATGAGTTAGAAATTAATGTCTTGGGAGTTACTTGGAAGGCTTTAGAAAGTCGAGATTTCTCAGATTTTCCTTTTCAGCTGCCAAAATCCTATTAGCACCTCTCTTAACTACGGTCATTTTCAATTCGCTTTGCAGCTGAAATTTGACAATGTGTCCAAGTAAAACTTTAAATGTAGCTTACTTAGAAGCAGAAACATTCTGTCAAAAATGTAAATGCAACAGGAAATCTAAACTGTTTCTTGACAGAGAAAAGAAGCAAAAAAGTGCTTTGCTAGATATATATTTTTTGTGTAGCTTGGGACATGTTAGCTCAAAAACTATTAGCTTGGAACATACATGTTAGCTTGGTGCGTCGTAGCATGCTACATGTTAGCTGGAAATAAATTAGCTTAGCACATCCTAGCTTGGTTAATTTCAGCCTGCCAGCTCAGTGCATGCTACCTGGATACATGCTCCTTTAAACCTGACCATATATGGTCAGAGCAATATTTAAAAAGTGACAAAATAAGATTAGATGAGGATGATTCTGTCTGGAAGAGCATTAGGGCCACCGAATTAAAGGATTCTGACTTTGTTTTTCTTTCTTTTTTCAGAGAAAGTCCCAATTTGGGGGTAGGAAAAAGCAAGATTGTGTTTGTAGTGTCACCAAGCTGAGTGAGGAGGACTAAGAGAAGGAGGAAAAGTCTTTATAATTAGAATTGCCAGCAATATGAGAAGAGTGCTGCTTTTATATTGCTTCTTTTTAAAACAGAACCATATACATTTACTGACCACCCAATTGTTACCCAATCCTCTGCAGTCCATCCTCTTTGCTAATTGTCTTTGTGGCTCTTTCTCTAATTGGTTTATGTTGTCAGCCCAAGAAGCAGTTCGAACTGACTGACTGCTAATCCTCTGACAGACAGACATGCTCAGTTTAATAAATAATCTCCCAACAAAAGAGCCAAAAAATAAATTGAATAAACTTTAAAGAAATCCAGCACTTCTGATGTAAAAGACCAGTTCGAGGCGGATGATGCATCAAGCAGCTAGAACAGACAATAATATTTACGTTTGACATAATTTCTTTTTTAATTTGACTGTGATTTGTCCTGTCTCGCACCTTTTACGACAACGCCTGCTTCCTCCTTATCTCACTTGATTTAATTAAGTGAAGTGTGACAAACTTGAACGTGTGAATATTTCCTGTAAAGCCTGAATATTTCCTGTGAAGTCGGTGTGGACATCCGATACTCAGACGGGGATGTGAATCTGCATAGCAACAGTTCCTGTGCATTATGATTTTATCTTGTTTTTAGCTATTAGTGTGTGTTTTTTTTTTGTTTTATGGTTTTTAAAAAGGCAGGTTGAGGGGAACTTTTGAGCAAAGAGAGAAATCTGTTCATGCTGTAACATGAAGACGGATTCATAGTGTGGGAATTGATCTCTATTTAAAGCTGCTCTCAAACTGCTGGGGCTGACGGCTTCTCCTTGCGGGGATTTTGTCAACCTTTCTGCATAAATGTACAATTTTCTCATGCTTGCCTTTGTAGACTCGGGCGGTGTGAGCATTTAGAATCACTGTGGGGGTCTATTTCAGAAAACCTGAAGGAGCTCTTTATGTACGGCGACATGCAGCTCTTGGTGTAAAGAGTTGAAAAAGCGGGACAAACCAACAACCCTTGCAACACAAAGGACCCCCTTTTAAAACGTCTCAGTTTAGAGGGGAGAATTATCACCAAACTACCAGCAGAAAGCTCTGTAGTGCGTTTTGAGCCCTGCAAATGGTCTAGTTTGGAGTGAAATGGCCCATAGAAGTGATCTGAATAATAAGTCTAACAGAAAAGCAATCTCCTTGCACACACGGATCGGCCCGAACCCCCTTGTTTGGATTGATTTGTGGAACAAGTTCCCTAGAGCTTGAGTGCTTTGTTGTCTGCAATCACAGCTCTGACTCATTTTAAGGTGTGCATGGTAAATCATGTCTGGGCAGGTATGTGGCGTTGTTTGTGCTCTTCTTGAATTGACACACAAGCAGCTGGTGGCGTGAGCCGCAACTCTTACATCCTGACAGGGAGACAGAGACGATCCTTCAGGTGTTCACTGGAGCAAACCAGGGAGCGCAGCTGAGAGTCGAGAGCCATCAGAAGAGTTCAGCATTGTCTCACACTTCCAGTCTGATTGGTTTCTGCGGTTTATTATAACAAGGAAAAGGGGGGGGGGGAAACAAGACGGTACTAACAACCTTGGAGTTGTGTCTCGCTACAGTTCACCAGCCAAGCGAGTTTGAGCCAGCTGAGCTGCGGGAAGGGAAGCGAAGGAGCGTCACCTCGGCCTGCACAGGCCTGTTCGTCCTGCAGGGGAGTGGCTGAGCGCTAACAAAGCGGACGGAGGAGCAGCCGCGGTTTTTTGTCCTTCGTCCGCCTAATCGGCCGAGGAGTCGGACGCAGACCCGGCTGCCCTCGGATCCCTCTAACAAACGGTCAATAAGGATCGGAGCGCATCCCGCTGCTGGATGTGGCTCTTTCTGCTTGGCTGGCCTAATGGATAGAGGACGGGCGCGGCCTTGTCACGGGGCTCTCCTTTAACTAGGTCACAACAAGTTTCATTTTAGTGCAGCCAAGCGAGATCTGCTTGTAGCCAGAAAATGGCTGTATTAATATTTAACAGTTTTTTTTATTTTTTTTATATTCCTGTTTTTGTTCCCCGTCTCCACAACAACAGGATTAAAAGGGAGAGACATTTGTATTCAGAAAGTGGATTGCGTTACAAAACTATAAGCAAAATTACCATAAGCATGATAATTGTTCAGTGTTTGGGGAAAAGGAAGACAATACTTTATTAATTGCTGCACATCAGCGATGTTCCCACCTCTCTGCAAATGAAAGTGTTTGATCATCGCTGGAACAAAGAAAAAAAAACATACATTTAAATCCACATTCATCTGCAGTATGACAGTTTGTTGCTTAATCTTGTCTGATTAGTAGAAATAAGGTGATGTTTTAACTAGGTGCGGTTAATTCAGTGGGTCATGATTTCTTCATTTGATGGTGAAATATTTCCCCTTCTGTTCAACGGACAAATCTTCTGCCAGCTGTCACTTTATTTCCCCTTCTAACAATTACCGCCAATAGAAAATTCAAAGAAGAGATGCAATTAAAACCAGTCAGATTTTGCATTATTTATTATTCAACTTCACATATTGGATTGTATAAAATGCTTTCATCCCCGTCCTTCATATTAGCATGATTAGGAACAACATAAACGGAAAGGGAACTGATTATCCTAAAACATTCAAGCCCATAAAAATATTGAGGGGAAGGAGAAAAAAAAAAGCCTCCTTTGCCTCAAGCATGTGCGGCTCCATGGACACGGATCCATCTATTATGTATGAAGGGTCGGCTGTGTCGCTGTGTTGCACGTGAGGATACGGCGCAGCCAGGCTGGAATAGATAAAAGAAGCAAGGGCCTCGACTCTGCAGAGATATTTCAGCACAAGACGAGCCGTCATCAATCTGGAGCTTTTTTTTTTTTCAAGACGGTGATCTGTCTGAATTGTTTGAATGAATATTGTACATATTTCATGTTTGTTGCACGATAAATTGTTCCAAAAGTTATTGTGATAAATGATATTATTTTGAGACCATTGGGAAGTGATGGAATGGTAATAATAGCATAATACTCCAAATATCCAAAACAAAGAGAAATAACAAATGAAATGAATTCTGCAGGCTCTTGTAAACAAATTGAGACCAAAGCACCAAACTGAAGAGTTTCTCATCCAGTTTTTAGTAGAAAGAGAGAAAAAAAATGATAAATAGTTGTAATTTATCATGCAATTGATTGGTTTATTTTTCATTGCAACAGGACTAATCATAACCATCATCACAACATGATTTTGTTCTATGTAAAATCACAAAAGAAGATTTTGCTGTAATGTTTGGTTGTTAATGATGTTTGATATTTTCAAAGAAAAACATTTAGCCACTTGGATGGACTTTTCTGTCGAAGGAAAACAAACTGTTACCAGTTGAAATAACGACAAATATTTCAAATTGGAGAGTAGCAGAAGAAGAAAGTGAGGATTAGTGGTCAGTTAGTCCTGAGACCATCAGCAGAGACGGGCAGAATCAGGTTTCACTGTTATTTTCAGCAGACAGAGGCATCTAAATGCCCCACTTTTTTAAAAAACCATGAGAATTATGTATTATTTTCATTCCTCTTCACAGTTTTGCGCTACTTTGTCTCCGTCCATCACATACAAAAGTTCAAGGGCTTTGAAAACTCATTCAAGGCGGCATGCTCTCTATAATTTAACAAACCCCAACAATCTTCAGTCGCCCACTCACACCATTAACATGCGTCTTGGGTGATTCACTAACAAAGAGGCCGATCCAGGCAAGCCGGGTTGGTTCTGGTTGATACCGAGACGGTTTGGGTCTCTAGGGTTTCTCTGCCGGTCGCCACGTTACCGGAGGAAGGAGTTCTCCTTGTGCTCACACCTTTACTTAAAGCTTCCTGCTGGAGATGAGATCATCTTAGACATTTAGTAATTCCAGGTGCAAACAGAAGATGACACTCACACCTTCGTCACACTGTGTCTGTTTGCAGCTCAACACTACTTCACTCCATCTTTTTTTCACTGAAGTACTACAGTGCTGTTCTTTTTCTTTTTTTCCCCCCGTGGATACAGTCCAGTGTCACACTTTGAATCACCTTTTGGAAAGACTCGTCAAAACTCCGGGATGTTCTCCCCCCTTTTTGTTTTCACGTCCTCCAGTCGTCCTCCTCTCCTCCAGAGCGTTTGCAGTGCTGGTCTGCAGTTAGTGGTTCATTTATAATCAGTTCCTTCTCTTTTGACTGCCAAAGTGCTGGCTCAGGTCCAGGGGAAAGAAGTGGAGATACAGTAGCACCAACTGTTTGTTTATCCAGGGAGAACAGCTCAAGTCGAGGAACAGGAGGTGGTTTTTCAGAGACCAGTCTAAACAACTAAAACGTTGTAATCATTGTGTTTATGTTGCACAGTATTGCATCTGTTTTTCTCAGTTTGTGGGAGAACGATAAAAATCTGAGCTCCTATATGGCTGCGATGTTGAAGCAGGAGCTGCATGAGCTTGTTGAGGCGTTTGATTTCCTGCCATGTCGTCCCGTGACTTCAGGTTCTTGAACGCATCCTGACGGACCACACATCTGCCGTTTCATAGATCCCGTATAAATCCTGTTTTCAATCACAAGCACTAGTCAGACTTTGGCACTGCTGGCTGGCAGTGCAAACACAGGTTGTTGTTTTTACTGCAGCCTGTATAATCTCAACTGGTGATATCAAGGGATCAGTCTGCAGAAAAAGAAATAGGACGGATCATCGGACCTCTCTAGATAAACGTTCTCTACTTGGTGCACCTTTGTTGAAATGTGGAATATGTACAGACGTTTAAAGCAAGGCTACGTTAAAAGAAACAAAATCCCAACCTTGAGAAGCTCTGTTTAGTCTGCTTTAATCAACCTGTAGTTCATTTGTCTAGAATGTCCGGTTTGTTTGGAGAAATGCTCAATCCAACTCTGATACGGACCACAAAAATGACCTCTGGTCCCCCTGTAACAGAAATCTGGTCTCTGTTCAGTTGAACTGCACTATGATGCGGTTCAAATGCATATATAAACACTAAATGGACCGGAGACCGCTCAAAAATCAGGAAGCAGAGTCCAGCACAGGGCATTCTGGGTAAATATAGCCAACACAAATGCATAACTCCGAGAAAAATGGCTCTTACTGAAAATGCCTAAAATCTGATGCTGCTCCATTTTTGTTTACGTTTCATAAAGAGGGAAGTTGCCTTCATGTCTTCTTCAGATGTTTTTGTGTTGTTTCCTCCAGTGGTTCTTGGTGCAGGGGAAGGGTCACAGAAAAGTGCTTCATCCGAAACGCATCTGTCATTCTGAAAAAAATACTCATGTAATTAGCCTGGCAGCTAATGCACTATGCACTCGACAATTATAAATAACTTAAATCAAGATTAAATACATGGCCAAGCTCACTAGGGACACACCTGCCACAGCTGACTGGCCTTTATTTCACTCTGGGTTTCGCCGTGACTCGTGTCGCTACATGTGTCGAATCCCATTCCAGCATCTATTCACAACACAACACCACGAGCGCACAAACGCCGCCTTGTCAGCCGTCCAGACACCCGCGCTGGGCTCATTTGTGCTCAAACATTTCCGACCGGCCCTTTGAGTGCATGAATCTGTTAGTGTAGGAGTGGAGGGAACACTTGCGATCTGTGAAGGGCAAAGCGAGGATGGGAAATTTTCAGCCAAGCTATCATTTCCCAGCAACAGATGTTCACTATCTAATGCAGCACGGCTGACAAGAAAAAAAAAAAAAAACATTCACAATCCTGGTGACTGAAAGTGTTTGCTGCAGTAGATGAGCTGTGGATTGTAGCAAATGTTTGCTGCTTATGAAATAAAGGAATTGTTATTCTTTCATTTTTAAAATACATTTGAAATTCTTTCTAAGCTTTTCTTACAAATCATTTTGCTTGAAAAACTTTTAAAATAACTGGCAAACAAAAAAAAAAAGACAAAATCAGCTCACTCTGACTCTTCTTCCCAAAGTCACAACTTTTTTCCCAGAGTGTATGAAGATGCTTCCAATTCCTTTTGCCAAACATATTCCATATCCCAACAGCGGTCAAAGAGCAGCTGCAAACGGAGACGTGACCTCGCACTTCACCCCCACTGCTTCCTCTGGCAAAGTCACTTTTACAGCAGCTCGAAATGCTTCTGTCACCTCTCAGTGTCTCCACAACTTCAGCAAAGATCTAAATGTGATATATAGACACATAGAGGAAAAGCATGCAAGCTTCAGCTGTTATTGGCTGCTGTTCACCGAGACAAAAGGTGTTTTTATAGTCGATCACTGAAGGATTTCTGTTTTATCTGCTTTAATTAAACACACCGACGGTTCCTTATCAGTCTTTTTAACGAACAATGAAATTATGACATAAAACTGTAAGAACGTGGAAATGAGCTTGTCTCACTCCGACAGTCTTTGTTTGACATTGTGTTTCTTTTTTTAAAGTCTGTGATTTTGTTTTCTCGGGGGAAATGTGAAGAAGACATAAACCGTATTGCTCTGATAACAACGAAGCGTAGATTCCCCGCTCTGCTCACTGACTCTGATCTGGGAAATCATGCAGGTGACTGAATTGGGGAGGAGGGTTCGGTTTCAGAAAGTCAAGCAAAAGCACGGATAGCGATGTGTGACACGTAGTCCGGAATATCTTTTTTGGTAAAAGTCAGCCGACCAATGAGCTGTAGCTGTGGCATTAGGTTTCTTTTTTTTTTTTTTTTAGATTACTGTGAGATACCGTGTGAAAGCAGAACATTTCTCCTGCAAACCTGAGAGAGAAGCAGTGGGGAAGAAATTGGTTAGGCATCGCAGGAGAAGGCATCTAGACTTACTAACCTCCAAATTCAGGACGACGTAAAAAGAAATGTCCATTTCTGGATTCTGACTCCGCACACCGCCTGCGCCCTCCCTGCTTCTTCAGACACTCTTATTTCAGAGATTAAAAAATATGGCTGAGACACTATTCATTTTGTGATTCGGATAACATGTTTGGAGAGGCTTCAAGTGAACTTCAAACATCCCTTTAATGATCTGTAATCCTTTGGCAAATCTTCAGTGGGCAGCCTCTTCCGTAGTTATTTTTAACAGAAAGTGGATGAAATTTGGTCTGAAGCTATAACAAAAATAGGGACTTAAGGATATTTTTCTCACTGTCAGACATTAAATTTGACTAAATATTTCCTGTTTCAGGTCCATTTGGATTGTCAGCTTTAATTTTACTTGCTAAGGCTATTTATTATTTTTCAAATTAATAGATTTAAGCTCGTCATAACGAACTTTCACGGATGGTAAAATGTCTCAAATATTCAGATAAATAATATTGTCATTTTGAAACCATTTTCAACTGATATATTGATAATAGAATAGTAAAGTAAGTTTGCCCTCATCAAAAAGCATCAAAAAATTAATAAAAATAAAACAAAAACCACACACAATCAAATCCATTAATAATATTGATTATTAAGTGAATTCCCTTCCTAAAAATAAAAATGAAAATGACCAAGCTCGTTTTAAATCAACCTCAAAACAAGATGTCAATCAATCAAATTTTATTTGTATAGCACATTTAAGCAGCAAGGCATTTCAAAGTGCTTTACATAATTAAAATAAAAACAGAATTAATGAGAAAGAGAAATAAAAAGAAATTAAAAAGTAAAAATAAAAACTTTAACATTTAAACTTCTTTAGTCAAACCGCCATTTGACAAGGACTCAAACCTTAAATACTTCATTAGAAGTGAAGACGTTTGCTGAAACTGGTCAGACAGTTTCGTTATCCACAGTGAAACTTGGACTGAAAGGCCACCCAGCTGGGAGGAAGTCAACGTCCGAGAGACTAAATTAAAAGGCGGATTACAGTTTGAAAATGGCCCTTTGGGACATATCGTGTGATCTGCTGGGACAAAAATTAAAGGGTTTGTTGATAATGAGCATCATTACATGAATTCACCATTTCATCTGTGATGTATAGAGTTGTTGTGTTGGTGTTTTGTTGCTAGAGGGATTGTGTGAAACAGATGGAGTCATAAGGCAGTAATTTTCTGTAAATAGTCAAGTAACATCTCAACACATCAACAAAATGGGGATTTAAAAAATGTTAACACTTTATCTGAAGGGGTCTGCATAAGACTGACATGACACCGTCATAAACATGACATAACATCTGTCATGAACATGAAGGAGTCTTTATGAATGTTTATGACAGCTGTCATGAAGTTTCATTCAGAAAATAATGACACTTTTAATGCAAAATTGCTCTAAAAATTGCATTAAAAGTCTATTAAAAATGCTGACTTTGCATGATTTTGTAAATTATCATAATTTAACGCAAAGTTGGCACTTTTAATGGACTTTTAATGCAACTTTTAGAGCAACTTTGCATTAAAAGTCATTATTTACCGTATGACACTTTATGACAACTGTCATAAACATTCATAGACTTCTTTATTATCCTGACAGATGTCATGTCAGTCTTATGCACACCCCTTCAAATAAAGTGTTAACTAAAAAAAATTAGCTTACAACTAAATTAAACTTCTTACAAAGTGGATTAAGGACAACACAGTCAAATGATACAGGAAACTACCAAATACTAAGGAAGCAAAAGCAACAATTTCCTGATGTGATGTAATCGAAAGGCAAGAGGAAAGAAAGTAGAATTACCTATGAGGTATTTGCAAGCCAAAGCTGCTCTGTCGGGGGTGGGGGGAAAAGGAGTAGTCCAGGTTGAGTCTTAATGGAGCCATTGATCCAATGCCAGTGGAGGACACACCCAATAGGGGACTGGCTCACAGCGAGGAGACAGGTGTTCGCTCGATATCTGTCCCACTTCTCTGACCTTAAAGCTTTTAATCAGCTCTGCCAGGGAGCTTGTCAATCCTGTCAAACAATGAGCAGGCCACAGTCTACACAGAGAGGGAGGGCAACTCCAGGGTAAGAGCTTTAAACAATACTCCCCAAGCAGGAAGGGAAGAAAAAAACAACTGTGTGTACAGTGTGCATCATATACAACTGGGCTGCTGCAAGATGCTGTCATGTAGGGAGATTCAGCGACGGTCAGCATTTTAGAAATGTTTAGGTATCAAACAACGCAAGTTGCTGGTGGCTGTAAAACTCTGGCTCTGACTTACAAACTGTCACTTAGACCGTCTGCACAGAAACCTGAAAATAAATTCAACTTTTATTGCAGTGGCTATGAAAATCCAGACTTTAGTGTAAGCACATTTTTCAGACTCTGCTGTTAAGAAAAAATTGACTAAAATCATAATTCACAAAAATATGGCCATCCTTGCTTAATGGGGTTTGTATAATAGGACGGTACTTTGTCTACTTAGACTCAATGCAAGAACAAACAGACAATTCCTCTCTACACTGTCCAAAGTAACCAATTTTAATTAGATTTTTTAAAGATCCTTGCTCTTTTCATTATATTGGCATCACTCTTGATACACTAACTGGGTTGATTTGATTATACTCTTGAATCACCATCCTGTTGAATTGCCCAGTGAAGACCCACATATTAGATATATATTGAACATAGGTACAAGTCCCAGCAGTGTTTAGCAAATAGAACAATGAAAATATATGTCTGATTGCATTGAAGGTAATGTCTTATGGTTGTTATGGTAACTTTAGTTTGCTTACTGAAAAAGTCCAGTTCGTTTGGGCAGGTGTGAATGTGTAACATGGACCAAAAAACGAGCTCTCGGTTCGGAGCAAGTTAACTCTGGTTCAAATCCCTACATGAACCCCAAGGCTGTTCCAAAAGCAGACTACACCATACCGCAAGGCATTCTGGGTAAATACAACCAAAACAAACATGCATGTCTAGTGCTAGCAGGAGAAATGACTCCTGGTCTTTTGCCAAAATCTGACATTGGTCCATTTTTGTTGCGCTCATGTCTTCTTCACCAAACTGAAGTGCATTGAGAAAGCAAACCACACCGGCTGAAAGTGAAACAAATGTTTCAATTTTGGTCCCCAATAGAACCGAACCTACCGGACTGTCAGGTGAAGAAACATCTGTATTGCGTTTAGACGCCATACGGTGGCAAGATGAATATTGGTGCCGACCCAAACAAGTGAAAATAAAACGAAAGGTATTGCTTCAGTTGTATTTTAAAGGCTCCATTAGAGGCCCAAACAGTTGTTCTACATGTGAAAAAGTCACAGCTTGGTTATTCTCCACCACTGAATAAATACACTCAAAGGTCAAATTTGACTAAAACTGTCACTGTGAGCTACTGCTAATACAATTAAAGATTGAATGGGTTTATTTTAAAGACTTTCTACCCATCTTTACAAGGATAGCCAATAAATGTGGCCGCCGCTGTAAAAGGCCTGAATGAGCTGCTGAATCTCCCTGCGACTGCCTGCTTACTTCTTCCTGCCGCTGATCAATAGCCTCACGCTATCAGCGTCTGTCAGCCGTACTTTTCCTTCTTTGTTTCGTCAAAGCCCCACGAGTGATAATTTGTTCCATTCTCGTCGGCTAACTTCACAGCGCCTTCTCCTGCTTTTCAAGTCTTAATCTGTGAGGTTCAACTACAGAATATCTTTTTTTTTTTACATGGAGGGTAATTACGGCGCTGGTTTGATTGCAGCTATTAGCTCAAGCTGTCAGACGAGTAGTCACACAGCAGTCACACAGTTACAATTTGACCACAGTCAGATCGCATTGAGCCACATAATTATCTCCAGTGTTTTCTTGCGGTGCGATTTGGTATTCATTTACACATTTTAATGCACATATGTCTAGTAAAATCCTGCTAATCCCACTTATCGAACATACGTTTCGTCTGCGCCTGCAGTGAATGGAGATGGTTATTGTCACTCTTGAACTTTCAAACACACGCAGTGCATTTACAGGGGGGAAAAACAGTAAATGTTATTTTCCTGGCTAGGTAATGTTATGTTTAAGATTCCCTGAGTGCGATAACAGAATGGTTTTATTGTATCATGCTGTTCAAAAAAGTGTGCAATGTTCAGAAATTACTTTTGTTTAAAGGGCAGATAACCATTTTTTGTTGTTTTTAGCTTGCAGCTTATTTTCAGGAAGAGATCAGAAAAAATGTTG
The DNA here is from genome assembly GCA_903067075.1 of Micropoecilia bifurca. Lineage (NCBI taxonomy): Eukaryota > Metazoa > Chordata > Actinopteri > Cyprinodontiformes > Poeciliidae > Micropoecilia > Micropoecilia bifurca. The sequence goes on along the minus strand of CAEGAF010189204.1, from coordinate 31,616 downwards.
TCTGAGTGCAATAGCTTGGAGATTTAACAAACCGACACCCTGCAGAGAGATTTAAAAGCTCTCTATGGTGAGCCACTGTAATTGTAGCAGTGGGTGAATTAGCTCTTGCAAAAAAAGTTCTAATTAAAAAACAAAAAAAGTTGTTCCAGTTCTGACCAGCATTTTTACTCTGATGCCTGTAAGAGTTCATGCAGAATTTAGAGCAACATGTTGGGGAAGGGCAGCACTACTGCGCTCCATCCAGCCAGATAAATCTCCATCAGCCCAGCACTTTCTCTGGTATCTCATTTAAGGGAAGTGAAACTGAGACATGATGAAAAACGTAGGTGTGTTTTTTTAAAAAACCTCTGTAAACGTTGACATCAGTAACCACCACATTCTTGTTCCCAACTTCTGTTTTGCATCAAGACCACCCAGTGTGAAGTTTTCAAATAAGGCTTAAAAAACAAACTTTTCGCCGTTTTGAACCGAAACAGTTAATCCGAGCTGCTTCTCTTTGTAGCCATGTTTTGGGATCAACTGGTTTTTCTTTCTTTTTGTGTTTTTGCTAAATTGCTTCTCTATTCCAGCTTTCCATTTCCAAATATATTGTTTGACATCTAAGGACTAATGGAGGCTGGAGGGACTCATACCACCCTACTCGGTTTCCAACTTCACTGTGGCTTTGTGGTTCACGATGCCATGCCAATTGCTTCTCTCCTAAAAGACCAGTTGCAAACTGTGCAGTGCTGTTATTCCATTCGCTCTTTTAAAGCTCTCCACCAATAATGTCACAATAAGACGACAGGGAGTTACAGAAGCCGGAAAATAATCCTCCATAAAATTATTCTTGCTAACATTATTATTAAGTGTCTTACTTCCGCAACTTTTCTCTAATTGTCGGTTGTTTTGCGTACAAGAGTCGCGGTGTGTGATGACACGTATACGCTGGATGTACAGAAAGCGTGGAAGCATGTAGAGTTGTGAGAATGTGTTTAATGGGATGAAGCTCAAAGGCTGGTGGGAAAGACAATACTTGATCCCAGCTGGAAAGCACATGCAGCAGAATATGACCGTAATCCTGAGATGTGGTGAGCATTCCAACCCTCGTATGTATGTGGAACATGGAGCCTGGCTCCCCTCGGAAAGAACGGGCTGTGGTCGTGGTTACGGAAATGGCTCAGCTCGGGTCTCGGAGTTCTGCCGAGAACCGCTGGATTTCATAAGCGCTTATGATCCAAACACACATTAAAAGCACGGGGAACTGTGACAAAGACAAGAGTCCAGAATTCATCCTGAAGCTTGTGCTGTTCCCAGGCAGCCATTTTGCATTTGCTGCAAAATCTTGCGCCTATTTACAGTTTATTTGTCATTGATGCGAAAATTTTACACACTCTTATCAAAATATGTGGGTTTTATGGTGGAAAGAATGGTCTGAAACGGTTTGTACTATCATAATTTGACCTGTAACATGTTCAATTCTACATAAAACCAGAATATTGCAGAGAAAATAAAAAGCATTAAAGCGCTCACCCTGTTTAGGGTTGAAGCCCATCATCGTGGCATATCTTGCTTTTCTTTGCATCACACTAGTCACATGATAAACAACCAGTTGTTTCCATTGCGCAAACCACAAAGAAGACAGGAAGTAGAGGATAATGGCGATGCATGTTTTATTGACTTATTGCGTGAAGTCAGTAAAATTATGTGAGATTTCAACTGTTTTTCTTATTTAATGGAGACACTGCAATTATAAAATTGAGTTTTTCCCACCATTACTGAATGTTGACAAAACAATATTCATGTTGGAATGGAATTATAATTCTTTCCACTTTGACCAAAGCCACATTATATGCTAAAATTGCTTACCTTACAATGTTCCTTCGCATCTCTCCAACTTTTTTTTTTTTTTTTTTGTCTCCTGACTGATACCTTTAGATGGTCCCTCTGATTCTTTTCCTTTCCGTCTGTCACTGGAAGCTCTCTGTAGATCTGGAATTATTTAGTTTTTTTTCACAAAAATATTAAATTATTTTAATTAAGTCACATGCAGATTAAAGGTGGACAGAGTTCTGAAATGGTCGATCTTATATCTCATTTATTTACCTAACAAAAACCAAACATTTTATAACCGCTGTAAGTAATTTGATTCAGTTTCCTCTTTGGAATTAAGAGTATAGAGAATTCATTGCATAATGATGGTGAAAAAAAAAATCTTTTAGTGACTGCAGAGCAAATGTCACAGTTAAACCACTGCGGGTAACGCTTATTAAAATGTACATGCATTACCAATGTGAAAAATAATTTACATAACAAGATAAGATAACACGTTAAGGGGGGGAGTGAGGGTAGCATATCTAACATTATCAGCTTAACGCACATTCATTCCTCCAGTGGTGACATCAGGATACTAATCCAGGCCTTAATGATGAGACTTCAGGGCAAAATTCCTAATCGTGTTTGTCTGTGTTTAACCCTTTGTATGCATGCACATAATTTAGTTTTTACCAGGATAGATGTGTAGTTTGTACGAAGTCTGACGTGAAATAAAGTATGGTTAAAAAAAAAGTTAAAGAGCAGCTTTTGTGGTATTTCTTTTGCAGAAATGTGCGGTGCTCTCTGTGGCCCCTGGTGATCATGACTCAGACACATACTAAGTGTGCTTGTTAATTGATAGCAGACAGGGGCTTCAGCCCACTGCCCACTCCAGCTGGAGTGTGAATTCCCTCCCCTGTATGTTAATGGATCTGCTGTACCAAAGCCCTGCGCCATGCTGGAGAAAAATAACTCCCTCTTCTATCGAGCTACAGTTATAGATGCACTTTGATGAAAGCCATTTCTGCGCTTCTTTTCCCTCCATGCATTCATTTAACTGCATATGTGCAACATTCATTAATTCAAAGAAATCTATTGAGGCCATACCTCAGAGCTGAATTTTTTTAATCAAATATTGATTGTTTAGTCTCTTCTACGGTTTAATAAAGCAGCGGTCATGCAGCAGTGCTTTTCACCATGCTTATAGTGGAGCTATTTATCCAGAATGCCTTCCACTCTCCATTCTGCATGCCTGTGAGATATCCGCTGGCCTTTCTGGAGGAAAAAAAACCCTCCACCAGTAAAGGTTGATAGGGGTCAGACACCAAAAACGATACTCTGCGCTCTCACCGAGTATTTGTAAAGGTCACCTTGCATGCTGTTTACAGATTTACACTCATTTTTTGCGGTTTTTACTCTGCATCAATTACCTGGGTCTGTCGTGAAACGCACAGCCAATGATTGATCACCCAGTTTCAGCTGAATAGTTGTTTGACTTTTTTGAAATCTTAATGTTTTATTATGTATCCAACACAAGTGCTTGGCATAATCATATGGAAATATCCAGTGTTTGTACTCTATGCAAGACTTATCTTTACTTGTGGACAATGGAACAGATGGTGTGAGAGAGGGGTTTGTCATGCATGATTGTCCAGGGCCAGACTCTTTCTCAGCACTTTTTGGCAGGACTTTACATGCATTTCATGGCATATTTACTGAGTGCTTAGCGGAGGTGTAGGGTACTGCTGTGGTTCTGGCTCAAGACGCAGCCAGCCCCCGTTCCGATACACCCCACCACCGTTTCTATGGATAATCCTCCGCGCTTCATTGTCCGGCACTTATTCACTTAAGATGGTTGGTACTTGTGAAAAACGGGACGTTAAAAGTCGGCATTGACGCCAACTAGTGCGACCAAATCAACAGCCATTACAATCAGCCATGATTTAGGATGAAACAACTGGTTTTCAGAAATAATGTGCCTGGTGGAAGTCAGAGTTTTTGTATTTTGTGATATTCCAACAATAAACTTAAAGGTATTTAAATAGGATTTTATGGATGAACCAATATAAAGTAAGTACATAATAATTGTTGTTCTGACCTAACAATTATTGGTGTTTCACATACATGTGGGATAAGGTGACAAATTGTAAGCAAGTTGAATAGGTATAATTACCTTTGCAACATAGGAGAATGAAAAGGGTTTCAAAGCCAAAATCAGGTGGAAAAAAATATAATATGCCTGTAAAATAAATTGAACAATGTTACATTTTTGGCCTTTTCTGAGATAACAACAATAAGTTTATTGTTACGACTATTTCTGACTGGCAAAGATCTGAAATTTCTTTCTTTGCCTCTCCAAGGCCTCCGCCTTTATTTTGCAGCTGCCTCACTCTGACGTTCTCTCACCTGTGTCCGAAGCCTATGTGGACATGGCCTCTTGGTCACCCTGTGCTAATACAGAAATATCCACACGAGGTTTGTTGCCTGCAGCAACGTCTCTCCTCTACTTTAATATCCTGAGTGCTGTAATCTGCTCTCCACAGCTGACCCTCCGTGTGCCACTCTCACTGCTAACTCCTCCTCCTTAACTCCCCCCGAAAATCCTCTACATCATATTTATGTTAACTCCTCGCCGTCACCTGCTGCCAACAGGGTTCGTCCCGTCTGGAGCCATAATGCATCACAGCGTCGAGCCGCCTGTGGCCCTCGTCTTCATTTTTATTGATCGGGCCCTTTGCTATTAAGACATCCTGCAGACTCTCCCCGTTTGAAAGCCCGGGGAAACTTTTGCATTATTGAAAAATAACCAGCGCACATCAACGTGTGCGTAGAACAAATTCGGCGGCCGTGATGCTTTGTTGACTAATCGTCTCATCTGTGTAAGTGCTCCCTGGTGTTCTGGCTCTGGATCGCTCTGATAAAACGTGTTATTACACGGCGGTTATTGCTCTCACGCCGCACCGACGTTTTACTTCCTTCAGCTCACATTACCTGGCTTGGTTTCTGGCTTTTTCCCTCTGATTTTCAGTCACACACACACACAACTGTAAGGATTACAGTCACTCGTTGGCCAGGTGGGGGACTATCCCTGCCTTTCACTCATACCCAGATCTCTGTTTACTGACATTTGCTTGCTCTCTGGTATCAGCAGGTGATGTCATCTCTCCGTTTGGTCAGGTAACGTCAGCCTTGTTTATTTTGTGTCGTAGAACCGAAACTATGGTGGCCTTGTTTAGTTAAGCTGCAGGGCGATGGAGGAGGGTCAGAGCCTGCTGATGCTGTGTTTACACTCAATATGAGGCATTTCTCCCTCCCTGCCTCCCTCTCTCTCTGTGTCTCTGTAGGGCAAAAGCCTTATTTTTATGCCCTGCTCTATTTGTCATTGCCACATTTAAAGACGACTAAAAAAGCTCAATTCCTTCTAGGGTGTTTTTTCATTAGGTTAGAATAACAAAAGCATTAATAATGACATGAAGTTCAGAAGGACTTTATGTTATTAATTTGAGGTGTAAAAACATGCCAGCTCACCAGATCATAATATTAAAATGGTAATAATTCCAGTAAGTCACTTAGATGCATGTTTCCCTTTGAGGAAATGACTATAAGCTACATTACAGAGAAGCTCAGCTGATTCAAATTCTTACCCTGTTTGGACGGTTTGACTTATAAAATATCAAAAACCCCTGATAAAACCAAAAGAACTTCACCTTTCTCCAGTCTATTTCCAATTCTCTTAAAAAAAGAACTTAACTTCAATGATTTATCTCTTGGCTTCCCATGAGAGAGTGTGAAGTTTTCTGCCATCACTGGAATATAAAGTGGACCCCTGTCTGTTTGCGGTTCGGTATTCTCGGACAATTTGCCCATAGGTGGACGTATTGGAAACATTTGAAAGAAAAGGCAGCTTGGGAAGCTGGAATATATGTGTAATGCACTTTTGGCCTGCGTTTGTAAAGCAGCCAATCCAGAAACATTGACAATTTTGCTTTATGTCGATTGGCTGAAGTGTGGAGATAAGAGAAACCGCACATGTTAGCTGCTGCTGTAGCGCTAATATAGTTCCAGTTTTGCGTATTAGTGGGTATTGAGTTATACTTCATGTTTTAACAGTTAAAATATTCAGCTTTAAGTGTTGTTAGTGTGGGTTTCAGTCATTAGAGATCCATCAAAAATAGTTTGTGATTAGTGAAACTTTTACTCTAGTTATGTAACTGAAAAATAAGTCTTGTGTCTTTCCTTGTGTATCTTCTCATCTCATTACTGTAACATTCTTTTGATTTACTGGCAAATACAAGACATAATACATTCAGAAAGCCAAATAAGTGGTTCCCGAAAGCGGGCGTAATGAACTCCACTTTGTCAGCTCAATTTGGTTCTCAGGAACCGAACAGTGGGGGTATTGAGTGGAGGTGTTTCATTTGAGGATGAATCATTATCTTGCTGAACTAAGATGAAAAGCTCTCTTGCAGGGAAACTAATGCAATCCCCCTGACATTTCAAACACCTGAACACTGGCTCCAGGGGCAAAATGTGTGTGGACTTGTGCTCTGAACCTCATGTTGCCTCAGAAACAGCAGATGCTGTGACATTGGGTGGGAATCGCTGCCAACCTGAAAGTTGTAATTTTATAGTTCCCATGTGGGAACAGCTATATATAAAAAAAGAGAAAATGCTCTACTACTGTTCAATCTCTTACGTTTTTGTCGCTCTGTGAAATTAAGCCATTGCCATCAACTCAATGAAATTCACAGCCGCTTTTCATGGAGCTTTCCCAGATTGGGAGGTTGCCTAACGTAATAAATATTCCAGATAATCATTAATGTTTACAGCGGAGCAGATGTTACATTGTCCGCGGCGAACGGGCGTGTTGTACAAAAGAGCATTTCGAATTTGAACCAGATAGTGGGAAATTAGGAACAGGTCTACTAACCATCTGTTCCAGCGAGGTTTCGCTTGCCGCTGCATTTGAATGTTTGCTCAGAGAGACAGAGGGTAAAGAGAGCTGCTTTGGCAGGTACACCGTTATTTACCCAAAGAGGCCTGGCTCAAGCGCCGTCTAATACTGACTGAGTGTAGATTAAAACAAATTCTCTGCCACATTACGTTCCGCACAAAAAAAACAAAAAAAAAAACAGCCACCGTCATTAAAAGCAGGATCTGGGAGCTCCTGCTTACATTGGATTCAATTAAATAACCTTCAGCTACACTAAAGAGTAATTTATTGGGAAAAGTGTTATGAAAATCTTTTTTTTTTTCTTTTTTTATTGCCATATATAATGTAAACACAATGCAACGCCACAGGATGAGCTCTAAATTGCTGCAACAAACAAGAACAAAAGGACATTCAAATGGTTCCATCAGGGGTATAAACAAGCGACTAATGAGAGGTTTTGTGTATGAAACAGTGAATTTGGACCCCCCCCTCCTCACTCTGTACCCATAAGCATCTCATGTGTGGTCATGAATGGGGGGAACAGAGGCCTGTGCCATCATTGTGGGAACTGTGACTACATTAAACAGTCATTATCCCCGCAGACTCAGGCCACGTTTTATCTTTCAACACCCAACTTAAGTAACAAAGAAGTAACCAAAGCTTGACAGATGATGATGAGGGGATTATGCCTTAAAGTTCCACTTTGGCAAGATGTTTTTTTTGCAGCGTGGAAGATTAGGATGCAGAAACTCTTCCTGGTATCGGGAAGTGGGAGCTTAGTACTCCATCCACTGAAAAGTGAAACGCGTTTTCGTCTCCTCCCCCTGAAACTGTCGGGGGGGAAAAGGCATTAAGGTCTAAACAAAATGCGGTTTATTGACATAACTTTACGCATTCTCGAGGTTTTGAAGTTTCCTGGAGATGCCTCTTGATGCCTTTTAGAGTGCCAACATGTGCGGTGGGGCTTTAAAAAGAAGACACTGATGATGGCTCCTTGTTTAATCTTCCCCTTCCTCCACTTGGAAGTCATTCATAGGGAAATCTTTCTGAAACTAATTTGATCTTGGATTATCGTTGTCAAATCAATGGGTGAACAGGCCTCAGCCACTTCAAAAAAGAAACAACGAGTGAGTTAGCACTTTGGAATTAATATGGAAACATTAGGGAGAAGATAAGAGCGCTAAACGTTTCAAAGTTAGCAAAAAAGCTAAAGCGCTAAATGAAAGATTAGCCTCACTGTTGTGAATATATCCAACCACAGATACACACAATTTATACCCATAAAGAATAGAAAATGTATGAAAGATGATGACCCTTGAATAAGCCACAACTCTCCATAACCTCTGATGTTTGAGTCACAAAGCTACATTTCAGACGGTGAAAGAAACATACTTCCTATTTGTTTTGACAACCAACAATTTGATAGTATTTTTTATTCTACTCTCAGTGAATCACACTGAAATGAAATTATGTGACTCAAACAAATGAAATATGTCATCAGGAAATGGTTCTGAGTTATTTTAGTTGGGACTGATGGAGTAATTGGTAGGGAGAAAATGGCAACCAGCTGATGTATCTTTGCATGACTGTTAATAAATGTGCAGCAGAAATTCAAAAACAATCCTGTTGATAATTTTAGATACTCCAATATACCTTAATATTGTATTATAATTCCCCCTTACTGGGTTACATATGAGTTCTTCTATGAGATCCCAAATTTGTGGGAAAGAAGGCTTCCTCAGTTTTCGGTTTTCAGCTCAGAGTTTTACGCTGCTGTGATTGGAAACAGCACAGACTGAAATAACCGAGTTCCATGTTTTTGTTTTCACAGCAGTAGAAACAAAATGCAGATATGAAATGTTAATGTGATTGCACTTTCATTTTGATTTGTTGCGGAGAGAAAATCAATGTTGTTTTATTTCATCTTTCTTTTCCCAGCAGTGTAATAAAATATCTGAAAGTGGCTAATTTCAGAACAATCAAGCTTTTGCGGTTTCAGTGATCGGGACCCGTTCCAGTCGAAGCCGCGTTGCTGCTCTGCATTTTCCTGGACGCTGTCCACATGCCGTAAGAAAGCTGAAAGCTGTTAGGTCCCAAAGTGCCATATGCAAACAACACAAAGCACATGCTTTCCTCTCTGCCTGACAAGCCAGGCTTTATTACAGTTCAGCCGTTTTGTGCTCAGCGCTGCGCCGAGGCCTTTGGAGTCTGTTGCTATCAGTGCAGGACCAGACGGCACAGCAGCTGTTTTAATAGTGCCCCCTAATGTCCCCTCTGATCCAAGTCAGCTCACCTGGTGTGAATCGAGTCTTTTTTTTTTTTTTTTCAATTTCCACCACCTCCGTTTGTTTGCCCTGTTGCTTTTCTTTTCAGAAACAGCCTTCCTTTTCTCTCTACTTGCCTCACTCGTTCTCTGTCTGGCAACTCTTTAGCCAGACAGAGAGTTGCCTCAGGTGTATTAGAGCATGACTGTCCCCCCAGTCACCCTCTTGTCAGTGCAAGAACAAAGCTCCAGCTCCACAAATGATAATGCCATCCAGGCTCAGACCCGCAGCGCACCTACAAATCTCCCGAAAGCTTCACCTTGCTCTTTGTTCCACTCTCCCTTTCTGCAGTTTTGCATCTCTGCTACTTTGCCTATCTCCCTGTTGATGTGCTCCACCTCCCTTTCTGCACCACTGGTTCCTACAGGCCTCCTGAAATCTATCACATTAATACCTCCTCTTGCATGGTTTGTATGTGCTCCTTTATGGGTTTGAAATGGCGTAGTGCAGTCTATAATTACAGTTCTACTAAGTTATTGGCCGAGGAGTCCATGGTTCTCAAAGCAGGGTCTCAATGGGGGCCCCTAGACTTTGATTAAAGGGTTTTGGACCGTGTGGCTGGTTGCGTTTGTTCTCATTTGTATAGTTTCCATTTGCATGATCTCATTTTTTTTAATTTGCGCCTTTGCACAGACCTTCTGTTTTGGAGATTTCTGACAACACTTGTGGAATCAGAATCAATCGGAAATATTTCAATACTGGAAAGATGCCTAAATTAATGCAAAAATTGTACTCAAAAGATGATTTTTTTTTTTATTTATTAATCTAAAAAAACACATTTTGCACTATTTAAGAAAATAAAAAAGTAATCATCCCCCTGTGATTGATCCCACTGCACACACTCAATTGCCGATCTACTTGTAAAACAAATCAAATGAATAAACAATATTAAAAGCTATAGAATATGCTTTGAAAAAGAAACAAATAAATTAGTATTTGTCCTGTAAGTCCCCAAAAATTATTGATCCCTCATAAAATATTCTCCGACGGACGAAGTGAAATTTTTACATTGGCGATGACATCATTATTTTGAGACCATTTTCAAGTAAAAGCAAATAAACATCTCAAAGATCAGTCAACTTGTATTTCTATCAAACATTTAACACTGGAACTGGAAGACATTTTAAATATCCTAAATAAGTAAATCAAGTCCCTGTAAACAAAACTGTGCTTCAAAAAAAGGGCGAGTTGAGAGCAAAGCACCAAACCGAAGGTTTTTGTAAGTGTTTGGAAGAAAGAAAGACATGAGAAAAACAAACAATCATGGAAATGGAAATGATCAAACTCGTTTTAATTTATCATGCGATTAATTGATTTATTACCTATTGCGACAGTTAATTGGCTGCACCCCAAACAAAGACTGTAGATATTAGCTTCTGTAGCCCAAATACAGTTTCCACTCTGTGTATTAATGCTTATTAAGGTATATTGGGTGTTTGAAATATTTTAACTGGCACCTCCAGTTAAATTTTAATTATTTGCAGACAGTTGTGGTCTTATCTCTGTCTTGCGTTTGTTTTATCTAAAATATGCAATAGTGTCAAAAACAATTTTTACAGTAATGTAAGATGGCGGCACCAGGCTCAAACGAAGGACCGGCAGAACGAGGAGGGAGGAGCTGCGGGTTTTGTGTGTCGTTATTGTTTTCTCAGCGAAGCGGCTTAGATAAGACCAGGCCCACATTTATGGGTTTTTACAGCTCCGCCGCTTCGCTCCGACTTAAGATTAAACTTTAACTAGTGTCGGCCAAAAGTAAATTGTGTTTGGTGTTTCGGAAAATATCACACTGTAGTTGCCGTAACTGGTAATCTAAGCCGTGATCAAATCGGAGTAAAGCTTTGCCTTGGGCTGTACGAGGACACAGGTGGTTCTTAAGGTACACATGACAAGGTTGCCAGTCCTTTCTGTCAAACTGTATTAGTGAATCAATCTGTCATCAGAAGCCCTTTTCTGATGTGTTCAGACGGAAATGAAAGATGATGTGTGCTCAGCAACTTCAAAAGGTTGTCAGTTTGTTTTATATGATTTGAAGTCGGCCGCGAAGGCTGGGTTTGACTGAAAGCATATAACAATAGATTGAAATTGCCTCTCTCTCATAATGCGCTGCTCTCCGGCGCTCAAATCACCATGAGGGTTATACGCCCACTGTGAAAGACGGTAAAAAGGAAAAAAAAAAAGAAACAACAACTCGTGTTTATCTTAATAGTTTTCCGCCCAGTCTCCATCATTTCCTCTCCTTGGAGGCGGCGTTGTGCCTCGATGTCCTTCGGCTGACTACCTGCGGTTTTTACAAGTCGAAATCTTAACATAACAATTGCTGCGTCTGCTTGAGATAGTTTCCTCTGCTTTCCTTCATATTCTTCTCAGATTGACAAAACTGGATATTGTTTTAGAGTAACGGATCTGTTTTATATACGGTTAAAATCCCCCCACCCTGTGGAAACAGGAGGTAGCGATTATCCATCACTGCGGCGCCGTTGCTCCCTGTTAAAGAGCCGCTTTGTTTGCGGCCTGCGTGTTCGGGCCTCGGCTCTGTCACTCCAGACATATTTTACTCTCGGTTCACGACTCGTGGCTTTATGAGGCCATGGTGATTAACAGAGAAAATCCCAGCTTCTCTTCCTGTGGGTCCTTGTCTATCCATAGGAGATAATTATAGCTGCGGATGGTTGTAAATACAAGCTGGGCTGGGGGCTGTCGGAGGAGGAAATGGGACATCACCAGAGCTCACCTGGAAAGGGACGTAAATCAGAGCCTGGGAAAACAAAGACGCGATGAAGGCAACAAGAGGCAGAGGCCGTCTAATGGCACATCTGCTCTGATTTCACTCACTACAGAGTCCAGATTTAAAATGATCCACAATATAAACAGTAGAGGAATTCACTTGAATGGGGTTTAAAATGGTATAAGATTCTCTACACAGCTTCTTTTGGCTTATTAATGACTGAAATCCAAGATATTTGGTTTCCATTTATAATGAGGACAGAAGTTGTAGAGGAGATGCACCATGTACAGACAGTCCAGGGTTCGATTCCCAGTCATGTCTTCCTTCTCTCTCTGCCCTTCTTCTTCCTGTTCAGTGTTTGTTGAATAAAGTCCTTTAGTGTCAACAAAAAGTCTGCTGTCGAGCCTTTTTCCTTCCCTAATCACACACAGTCAGCTCATTACTTTATAAGTATCTATCTATACATCACTGTACTGTTTTAATATACACCATTTTTAACATATCTAGTTTTTGCAGTGCATGCAGTTGAATTTTACGCTAAACTAGACGGCAGGAGATTTTTGAAAATTTCCAAGAAAATCTATGAAACTTATATGCTTTGGAAATGTTACAGCAATAACCCAATAATGACATCTATCTTCATGTTATGCTATGCAGAAGCTCCTTCTGCCCTCATGAAGGGTTGCTCATTTTTGCATGTTGCATTCTTGACAGTTAAGCTCAACCTATATTGTGATTAATGGAGCTGGTATTAATTTAATTACCACAAACATAAAAAACAATGCAAGAGCAGCTTTAAGAAAGTTTGATACATTAAGTAAATCGTCTTTCTTTAAAGAAAACCTGCAGTTTTCTAACTGCGAGGTTTGAAGATTTTCACTCTTATCATCCTGATAACTCTTCCCATTGGCACAATAAACTTCATCCATTTGTATTTCATCTCCAGTTATTTTAGGATATGGGTAGATATGTTCTTGTATTTCGAAGATCAAACTGTGTTTGTCTTACTTGAACGTAAAATGTTCATGTCTTTCATATTTTTAAGGTTTGCCAGGAGAAATTTACCTCCTGAAACATTTACATAGAACAGGAAAGGCTTCAGTTGTGCTTATTCCATTGTAATTATTGTTACAGGTGCCAATAGAAGAATAGCAATTATCCAATTAATATTCCCCACCTGCCACTTAATAAATATACTCAATTTCCCAAAACGTTTCTGCTGTAATAAAAGCCGTTACATTTTTATTTCTACACATTTTTTAAAAGCAAGGGTCCCAACAAACGCAGAGGGATGGAATCGCATGCAATAAACTCTGAAGAACAGATGAGGTTAATCATCCATCCTCGCTAACTGATTGTTTTCCTTTTTGCTACCAACCTCCCTACGGGCAAACCCAGAAAGGAAGAGGTGTGTGATTGTGGAGTTTTTATTGTAGCTAATGCGTGCCTTCTCATTGTTTTGCACGGACTCCACATTGTGTCTTTTAATGGGAGCTCCAGGCAATCATTGAGGTATTTGTGTGTAAAAAGTAATTAAAATTACAATGGGCTACCCGGCGCGTTGCTGGGCGGGATGAGAGGGGTTGGGGGGAGCGCGGCGCTCGATGACTTGGCTCCAACTCTCTGCCCTTGTACTTGTTCATTAGCGATGCATTGGTTCTTGCTCGACCCGCCCATCTCATCAGAAGCAGCAGCCTGGCAGACAAAGACGAGGCTGTATGGATGAGCCCATTATGATAATAGCATGTCCCCAACTTTTTTCAGACAGGTATAGGGAATAGATACATCTGGCACCGAGGAGCAAGTGGTTGGATCCACGAGGTGGACGGACTGTGGATGTAGTTTCCAGGAGGCTGAATTGACTCTTTGACTTTCAGTGCATGTACTTGCTATTGACTGAAGAGCTGCTGCTTGGCCTTGGACTCTTGTTAATCGTAATTAATTTTTTTTCTCTCCCCTCTCTTTCCTTCCTCTCTCTTTGTGCAGCCGTACATGGACAGAGCGTGCAGATGGACTCCAGTAAGTCCGGCTTTGTGGGCACACAAGTGGAGCTGCGCTGCATCTTCGTCAACAGCAATCCGCCGGTGAAGATCTCCCAGGTCACCTGGCAGAAGCTGTCCAACGGCACCAAGCAGAACGTCGCCACCGCCAACCCCACCCTGGGCGTGTCCATCCTGCCGCCCTTCAAGGAGCGGGTGGGCTTCAAGCAGGCGGCCGCCCTCCAGCGCCACCAGATGGAGGACACCACCATCGTGTTCTCCAACCTGCAGCTGTCCGACGAGGCGGCCTACATCTGCGAGTACACCACGTTTCCGGCGGGCAACAGGGAGAGCATGGTCAACCTCACCGTGTTCGGTAAGGAGGCGTTAGGAGCCCCGTCGCCAGGCGGCTGGATTTTGAATTGAATCCGACTGCAGCCGCTGTTTTTTGTTTCAGTCGGTTCTTTTTCTTCAGCCAAGGCCTCATCTGATAATAACTTCTATATAAGTAGTTGCTGAATTAAAAAAGTGGTTCTGAATAAAGTGTTTTGTCTTCAAAGATAGGTTTCTTTATTTTAAAAAAATACCTTTTTAAAAGGGTTGAGAGCCTTTTTTTTTGCTCAAGGAAAGTGTTTTAGAGACATGAATAACACAGAATAATATGATGAATATTGCTAGTTCTTTGCCCCTTAGTGAAACTTAGTTCAGAGGGGATGTGTTGTTTATATTCTCTCTGCTTGAGTTGGCTAATTGATGTAGATGTTTTCTATGACTTTGCTTTGGTTAAATTCACATTTTCTTAATTTGCTGAGAGTTCAGTGATCTCTTCCAGCCTTAATTTCTCAAATTTAGACAAGAAAATCATCACAAAGAAACCTAACTCCTCGAATCTGATGGAATACATTTTGGAAAACGGAAACGCATTCAAACCGCAGCCTGACTGCTATTACAAGCTATGACAAGTTGTTGAACAAATGCAGATTTACCAGAACGTAATTGTGCAACTGTTATTCTGAATCAGACGTTTTAATCCAGGAAATGAAACAGGTTAAACATCTCAACATCAGTTAAGAAGGTACTTCTTCAAACGGTTTTCTTTACTTATCTGAGGTTATCTGAAATCTGTAAACAACTGAGGTTTCTGTTTGACTTAAGACAGAAACTGAACAGCACATTTTTCTGTATTATATAATAGTGTCAAGTCCAGAGATTTTCTCTACAGAAATCTCTGTCTTACAGGAAGTCTGATTATATCTCAGAGTATCGTCAGATGCTCCTCCACTGTTTTGGCATATCAGAAATTTGACCGCCCATTGAAATTTCTCACATTTTAAATTTTAAGCAAACCTTTGAAATTTTGCAAACAAAATATGACTGGTTTCAGAGGGAGTCAACCAGACGAGGCAGAGCGGGATTTTGTCACATTGCAGTAACAAATGAAATGCAGACGTTGCAAACTAGCACGAATCAGTCATCTTAGAAAAATAGAGAGCGTTCTCCCCTTCGTTCTGGAGGTTTGGACGTTGAAATCTCTCTGAGTTTTGTGCCTCTGGTAAGCCACAGACCCAGCAGCACATGGGAAACTTCACTGTGTCACAACTTATTTGGCAAACGCTTTTTGCACATTAACTCGTTCTTGGAAAAGGCAAAAACCACCTCAAGGAGTTTTTTATTATTATTATTTTTGCTGTTTCCATCAAAAGCTTCTAATGCGATACTTCATAAAGTGCATAAAAGAAACATTGATGGGAATGTAATGAGCATTTATGTTGGATCCACACAATGTGGTACGTAACTGAGAAGAAAAAAACGTTATTTTACTATTTAAAAAAGTGTATAAAAAGCATAGTCCCCTAAATATTAACTACATGTCATAGTTGAATTACACAGTAAATAGGGATTTATTGTGAACCCTTGAACAACTCTGTTGTTAACAGTATTTGTCTGATCTGAAATTGTCTACTTTGTGTCGGTTTGTCCCGTAAACCTCAAGAGAATACATAGAATTTTTTTTTACTACAAGACAAAATGTGGAAAAGTTGAAGCGAATCATGAAGTACTGTAACTTTCTCATGTACAGTGAAGGCCAAAGCATTTGAAACTAATTTCCAGCCGCCTATGACCCAGTTGGTCTTGCAGGCCCTCATTCCTCTGCAGAACACACTGTACTTGTTGTGAAGATCACACTTCTAATGCGATGATGGTCACATTAACACAGAAACCAGATTATAAAACAGGAAACCGCAGCAGAGAATAGTCACTAAAAATGAAAGGTGGGACAGGAATCAATAAGGCCACTTCAGAGAGTGTCATTTGGTTTGAACTGTCCCATCCAGCAGGGGGAAAAGCAGCGCTTGAGATGTAGCTTATCTTGAAAAGAAGCAGTTTTGAAAAGGTTGTTGGCTAACTCGGATTAGAGAGTTAATTAGTAATGAAGTGCTGGTGTGTTTTCTATCGAATCCCAGTAAAAAGGAGAAAAAACACTTGACTTGAGCAGTCCCTGTTGCCTGAGCGCTTCTTGCCAGCTCTTAGTTCACATTTTGCGGCGCTCTGCCTCCCCAGGACTCTTCAGGCTGCATCATACACGTCAGGAACCTTCATGCAGATAACCAACCATCAGTGTTCAAAGGGGCTTCTTCCTTGCTCGCTTTCAGTTATGCATTCGCTTAAACTCGAGACTGCCTTTTGATGTGCCGAAAGTAGATTGCTAATTGGCAACCCACAAAGGACTGAAATTGGATGACTGTGCATTTGGGTAGGCAAATTTGACAACTCCTTTGCCTTTGAGGAGAGAAAGAGGCTGGATTTAACACTATTTTCATCCCAGCCCTTTAGTTTCTTCTACTTCATACTTGATTGTAGATGAAGTAGTCACTCTTCTTCCTCACTGAGATTGTTTAATAAGGATCCACTGATCAGAGTTACAGCTATGTGAAGCCTAGATGTGCTAATGCTAACCCTATTGTTATTCCTCGTTGAGTACTATGATTACCCAAATTAAAACTAATTTTCCCGTAGCCTCCCTGCCATGAAAGTTTATTAACTGCTAGCAGAGTCCTGGTATTTGCGAGGGTCAGAGACCACAGCTGCCTCTAAATAGCTAAAATCAGCAAATAATTTAGACCCCCTCTTAAAATGCTCATAACTACTTATTTTAATAGTTCAAACAACAAATGCCAGCCAACAACATGTCAAGTAGAATTACGTGTAGCTATTTCGGCTTCCCAAGCTGCATTTATGTAGAATATATTGATATTTCCACAAAGAAGCAGAGTTTTTGCAAATAATTACGGTCTACAGAAAAACATGTAAATTGTGAATACTGACCTGCTAATGTCCACTGCATTTGTATTACAGATGTTACACTGTATGCTACAGATTTGTTTTTGTCAGTGAAGACAAAATAGGTTGACAATGTGTCTTTACCTTAAAATGCTAACAACTTTAGCTGGCTAATTAACCTGGTAACCCTGCTAATTATGAGAGGTTAGCATAACTACTGCTAAGAGAATGTTCACCTTTACTTTTTCAGGAAAGTAGTTTTCTTTAACGTTTATTTCATTACAGTTACTTTCAGTCCAAAGTCTTTTATCATTGATATTTTTTAAATGAAACAAAATGGGTGAAGTCAAAGGCTAACAGCTAGTCAAATAGAAATTTAGTTGATTTTGTGAATTAAAAACAGCTCAAATTATAATATTTGCATACAAGTGGTATTAAACATGTATGCTTTCACAAAAAAAAGTTTTGTAGTCATTTCTCAGTCCTTGTTGTGATGCCAAATCTACCAATCAATCAATCAAATTTTAATTGTATAGCACATTTCAGCAGCAAGGCATTTCAAAGTGCTTTACACAATTTTAAATTAAATAAAAACAGAAAGAGACAAATTTTGAAAGAGATTAAAAAAGATAAAAACATTATTAAAGGTAAAAATAAAAACATTTAAAAACATCGATCCACATGAGGACTTGACCTTATGGGGTCTCATCGAACAGAGTTTTAGCAGAGCGACATCGTACAAGGATTCTCAAACCTCAGAGTTTTAGCAGATGTTTGACCAGCTGTTAGCCTTTAGCACTCCACCAAGATCAGTCATCAGTTGGTTCGTATCTTATCTTCCAACATGGCGGTCTTTTCTTTCCCTCTCATTCAGCTCGGCCGATGACCCGGATGACCCTAACGAGCCCGACGATCGTGGCCAGGGGGAAGAAGCGCAACATGACCGTCGCCACCTGCACCTCGGCCAATGGGAAGCCCCCCAGCACCATCAAGTGGAGCACATTGTTGAAGGGCGAAGCCACCTTGCAGGAGACCCGCAACCCGAACGGCACAGTGACGGTGCGGAGCAGCTACGTGGTTGTACCGAGCCGCGAGACGCACAAGCAGAGGCTCACCTGCATCGTGACGTACCGGGGCGAGAGGATCACAGACAGCGTGGTGCTCAACGTTCAGTGTAAGGAACCTGCTTTTGTGGAAGTTTTCTGCTTTTCTCCCAAGCAAAAGTTTACGCTGCTGCAGCTTCTGAGGCTCACGGCAAACGAGCTGAAATGCTTTATATTTCAAGTCAAAACTGATAGATTAAACATTCATGCAGGGGAGAATCTAGACTGAAACACCAGGCTTGTTATCAGTCTGGCGCTGACAGTTTTCTGAACTTTTCCGCGATTATGATTGGAAGATTTCATTCTTTTAGCAAACTTGACACGATTCTATGTCAGTTGTTTACATGCACCGTGTAAAAGGATGCCTAACTTTTTTTCCCAATTAACGTCTGACATGAATTCAGGCCGAGCTTTTCCTGTTTCTGGTCAGTTACCAGCAGCATTCGTATGCCAGGGATTACGTTGCCTTCAGGCACAGTTGATCTTGTGGTTTTGTGTGCTTCTGATTAATTCACCTAAGATTAAAACTGCAGTTAATTAGAAACACACCTGTGGGTGTATTTAAAGGCAGCACTGCTTCCTTGTGTGACATCATGGAAAGAATCAAGAGGAAACTACAGAAATGTCACAAAAACAATTGTGTATCTTCACCAATCTGCTTTCTCTGTCAGATTAAGCAAATTAATATTGTTTGAATGATCCTTACTGACTTAAAACAGGACAATCTTAGTGTGATTTAAAGTCCAGACAATGAAAAACAAAAACAACAATGATGTGTCTTTTAACACAGCATATCATTTGTATGGAACCATAAAGAAATGAGGCGTGAACTTGTTTACTTCTGAAGTTTTATTGTGATTCAACAGTGTTGCAACAGTGACACAAAGTTTTATCATCACGTTCTGGAGGCGTTGAGCTGACATCACTGTGGCTTCTTCCTTGCAGATGAACCCGAGGTGAAGATCGAAGGGTTTGATGGAAACTGGTACCTGAACCGTCAGAATGTCCAGCTGACCTGCAGGGCCGACGCCAACCCCCCTGTGACCATCTACCAGTGGAAACTGTGAGTCTGACTTCAACCCGTCACCGAAGCCCTTTAAGGCTCCGAAAACAAGATGTAGCGTGACTCCGCGCTGTTTCTCTCTCATTAGATTTGTGTGGGGGGGAAACAAAGTCTTGTTGTCTAAGGTGTCGCTGAGGCACAGGAGGGTCATTTCACAGAGCTGGAATGTTGAGCGAAAACCCACTTTCCCGACATTTTCATACACGAGAAACCAATCATCCGAGATAGAAGCAGCAGCCTCATGTTTTGTTGTAAAACGTGTAATGAAGATAAAACCCCTGGCAGAATACAATGGGCCTATTACAGCGGCAACACCCCCCCCATATCTACCTGCCTGTCACAGATACTGAGAGATAAATGCAAACGGTGCTCACTTTATGCTTTGTGTTGGCTTCTTCTGCTTTTAAGTCTTTGGGCCAGCATGCAGGTGAGAGAGCGTTATTGTTGCCGCTGTTGTGTTCTCAGCAGGGTGTGGAGGCAGCGGCTCGTCCTCGACTACTGAAGCCGAGAAGTCGTAGATTAAACCATCATACCAGCTGAGATCAGTATTTCTGATTCGGTGATGATCAGAGAGAAGGCAGAAGGAAGGAAAGATGCAGACGAGGGTGAAATTCAGAATAACCTCTCAGAATGAGATTCCAGAACTGATAAGTAGGAAATGTAATCCGGAAGGTATGCAAACCATGCGGGCACAACTGGGTGAGAATAGATGTTGATTTTGGACCATCGATACTTTTTAATCTGAAATGATAAATAACAGTACAGCGCCAGTTATTTTTAAGTAAATATTGAGTGCACATGTTTCAACTTATTTGGGAAATATGTCATTTAGCAAAATATGAACAAGATTATTACGCAAACTTGTGGCTTGACATTTGACAACTGTTCTGGGCAGAAGTTCAACCAGCTCTGCTTAGTCCACTTTAATCAGATTTTAGTTCATTTGCCTAGAAAGTCCGGTTCTTTTAGGAAGGTGTGAATGCACAATCGAACTCTGAACTCTGGTCCGCCTAAAAACCAGGTCTACATTCGGTTTGAGGTTCAAATGCATATGCGAAGGTCAATTAGACCTAAGATCGCTCCAAAAGCAGGAAGCAGAATACAGCGCATGGCATTCTGGGTAAATACAACCAAATCAAACACGTGATTCTAGACAAGAAATGTCCAGAATCAACCTCCTAAATCTGACGCAGCTCCATTCTTGTTAACATTTCTTGAAGAAGGAAGTTGCTCTCCTGTCTTCTTCAGTGATTTTTGTGTCGTCCCCTTCAGTGGTTCTTGGTGCAGCGCCACCACAGGCGAGGAGGGGAACAGGTTTTTCAAAAGGTTTGGTTTGTTTCACACAGTGCCGGGTCAAAGAGAACCACACCGGCTGAAAATCTAACAAATGTTGCAAGTTTGATCTCCAATCGATTCAAAACACCCTTAAACCTCTTGTTTTCTTGAACTAGCAATATTTTCAGGGCTAAATGTTGCCTGTCTTTTCCATTCTAAAACAGATTTTTGATTCAGGCGTCGTATAATTTTCTATTAGAACTCCAAACAAGTTTGACTTTTCTGACCCAAATTGTCACTTTTAGAGGTAAGAAAGTCGGTTTAAAGGACGAGAAACATTTTAACTAAATGCAAAAACTTGTAAACCTGAAGAACCAGAAACTAAACGGTAACTGACATCATTATGAACTGAGAGGGTACAAAAAAATATGTACTCTTGTTATGATTTATTATCCCCAAGAGTTGAGTAAATAATTAATTGTATAGTTTAAAAAAAACCTTTAATCTTTGGCTTGTGAAAGTGAACACAACTTGTTGCTGCAACAGGTTATTATAATCACGAACAAACAACAGTTTCGGTTTATGGATATGATTTAAAAGCTCTGCCTGTGCCAGGAACCCAAAGTGATTTAAATGAGCTCTGCCCAATTCTGCCAAGAAAAGTGGCCAGATCTCCTGCCAGATTTCTTCCCAACGCTTATGGATGACTAGAAAAAACAGCATTCAGTTCCTTCAAACGGCTAAATTATATTTCTGCAAATATCAGCCTGGGTTCTGAGCTTGTATGTTTAAATTTGTGTGTTTTTAGGGTAAAGTTACAATAAATCCCATCTTGTTCATTGAAGTTGTTTCCATCCTAGAAAAAAAGCTTTGCTGTGTTAATCAAGCTAACTAATATGTAACAGCAACAACAACTTTGAGTTAGATTTCAAACTGAATGCATTTGGATCTTTATATTCCCACATTACGTTTCAAAACCAAGAGATCAATGTTGCAATGTTTCCTTTAATTGCTTTATGAAGATGAATCAATTGCAACTCCAATGATTTTGTGAATCATTAAGTCTGTTGTTTCCATCTTACAAAAAGAAAGGAAGCATTGAAATAGTAAATGAAATGATGTCTTTGCTCTGGCTTGTGTTAATCAAGCTAATTGATATGTAACGTCAAAAATAAAAACCAATTAGAGCTGGATTTTAAAATGAATTCACTTAGATTTTTATATTCCCACATAATGTGTCAAAACCGAGAGATGAACGTTGCAATGTTTCCTTTAATTGCTTCATGAGGGTGAGGTGGAGAGCAGCATTCCTGGATCGGAGGTGAATTAATAGACCATTGTGGCCTCATTGTATCTATTCCTCCAGCAACAATAAGATTTTAATAAGACATAGAGATTTCCGACACATTTTCTTCTTGCGCATTCATACATCTTTCAGAGAAGAAACCCAGATGTAAACACAAAATAAGAAAGCAAGATGATGCATTTTTTTATTTATCTGAAGCAAGGGGAGACGGGAAGGGAAGAGTAGGAGGAGATGTGATCTGGGAAGACGAGGGCACAGGGCTGACGGATCGGAGAGGACGGCCATTGCCGCACAGAAAACGAGAAGCCAAATCCGTTGTGAAGGTTCCCCTGGGCTCGGCTGTGGAGGTCAGCGCCAGGCTGCCAGGGGACGATGGAGCAGGACGGCATCATAAACACGTCCAACAGGAAGGAGGTGTAGCCAGATCTAATCACCACTGATACAAATACTCACGTTTTTTTGCCAGACTTCCAGTTGTAGATTTGAGTTTCTTTCATTACTGTCCCACTTGAAGCTCTTATTTTTACCATCTGCAGATATTTTTTCCTTCATAATTCCTTTCCTGAACCTTAAAATACACTTGCAGCTGAGGATGATGGTTAGCGGGCGGAATGATCTGTTCTGTTTGAACTTCATCATTTGTATTGAAATGTTTCCTTCTTAGGGCGTCCTTTAGTTTTCTAAGTGGGCACAAGAAGAGAAAATGAGGCTCAAGAGTTCATTATTATCACTTACACCTAAATTACTTGTGTGATAAGATTTCAGACTTTATAATTTTCTCTTTTTTTCCCTTCCCCTTTCATTAAAAAGCTATTTTCCAGCAGACAAAAAAGCCCCGCCGCATCCTTAAAGGCATTTTTGGTTTCTCAAAGACAAAGCCCTGCATGAATCAAGAAATCTGTATTTTGTTATTAATGCATTTCACAGTGTGATTACTTCAAACTCGGCTCTAATTAGCTGGCTTGCTTATCTCTGTTCTGAAAATGAGATTCTATTAGTCATGTTGATTAAAGGCCACAATAAGACAACTGTTTGTTAATTTCTTCAGTCGCCAGTAGCAGTGGCTGAAATTCACAGATACTTAATAGCCTTTTAAAGGGATATTCAAGCCTCAGTTTGTTTGAAAAAGTACAGCCAGTTCTGCCTTCATGGAGGCCACAAAGGCTTTTAAGATCCCTTTGTTTAGGCAGTTGTAAGTGAATGAAGAATTTGGTGACCCACCAATGCATCTATAGAGATTGTTGTTTGCCAAACAACCATTTTTTTCCCAGATTAAAGTCAGTGTAAATCTTTTTAACTTGGGTTCAGACTATAGTGATATTGAGTTAGATTAAACTTTTCTCTCATCAGATGCCATGAAGTCCTCAGATTGTTATCAGGCCCAATAAATACCTCACTTATTTATGTCCTTTCTAAACAGTATTTTGAGGCCCCTGGCTTTCCTCCTGCCCACAAAGACATTTGAGATTATTTTGCAACTCGTCTCGTGGCCGTAGGTTTGGCAGAACGGCTCAACTTGGCTTATTAATATGTGCTTTTTATAGATTTTCCTTGATACTTTGCAGACTCTCAGATGAAGAACTTAATGCTTTTGCTCTTTGGATTTCCCCACAGTTGGCCAGTTGGCCTGCATTGCAACCCAAATGTCACAATCGTCCCTCCATTTGCATCAAAAGATTTAATGGACGTGTCAGATTTAAAATATATACTTCTTAGCATCTTTTAAGATTTGCTTTGCTGGAAAACAGAAATCCTAATTCAGCTTCCAAAGTGATGTTACGAGTGCTCTGTGTTTTTCCACTGAAATTTTCTTGGTCCCCCTCTTTGGATTCTGCTTTTGAATTTGACAACAATTTATTTAATCCAAACTTCACACAAGAGGAGGACAACAAATGTGAGCGAAGCTAAAGAATAAACCTCCAGTCAGCAGATTTTTATGTAACTTCTGCATTTTTCTGTTGTGTATAGAATCATTAGGATGGTTTTATACACAAGTCAACCCGTCTAGACCGAACGTGTCAGTGTGACACAGTTAAATTTGCAGTGCTGTAACTCCGTCACACTTTGCACTGTCTAAAAAATCCCAGCGGTTTCTGAAAGGGGAGACGCTGCGCTTTCTATCCAATACCAGGTTATTACGGTAATTTCCCTCCCACCGTAGCAGGAAGTGAAATTAATACGAGGGGAACTCTTAATAGATAAATAGTAAATTGTGAAAATAACTTCTGGATATTGAAAGTTATAGTTGTTATGGATAAATGAGTAATATATATTTATTCACTGAACATTTAGAGAACTTCATACAATTAAAATAATCAAAAATATCCAGGTGGAGATTTGAAATTTAGGACTCAGGGATAAAGAATGAGTTGTTAGGATTTGTTATTTTGATTCTAATTAGAGATGGACACTTACACCATGGTGTAGCTTTGTTTGAGACTTTTATTTTGGAGTAAGAAAGGAAGTAGCTCTTGAGTTGCCTTGTTGTGTTGACAGATTTAGCTAATTAGGACGGTTCATCAGCTAAATCCAGCTAAGTGATTGATTAAAAAGCTCCCACTGTTTTTTGGTGTTCAGTAGAACAATTAAAGATGATATAATTATATGCATTGTTAGGATATTAGCCATGGCCTAACTGTTAGCTGCTAAGGTAGCTAAGCGTAGCATCCCCTTTACAGCTTCGCAACAGTGCAAACAGTTTGAATTTTATCCTCTCTAGTGTAAAATCTGAAACAACTGGACTTCATTAGGTTTTGTTTTCCCACAAATATTCCCAAAATCTTTTGCTTTGAAGGACCTGGTGTGTCGTTTCATGTCGTTATCTACCTGTGCCGTGACACTCCTACTGATAGGAGCCCAAATACTGTGAGGGAACGAGGCAGCGCTCCATGTAAAGGAGTTCTACCTTTAATTACAGAGTATATTTTCCCTCAGTTTTTCCTCCTAAAATAATGATGCAGTTTGCACTGACACAGAGATGTGAGGCTGCTGCAGCCTCATCACACCAACATCTGCACACAGACAGTGCATACATGAGGAGCCCAGCCAGTCATCAAAGAATCCGCATCGCTCTCAAGCTGTTTGTTAGTCTTTTATTTTGCAGCCCCTCAGGCTCCATTCATGCCCACACACTCACTCACTCACTAACACACACACGCACACACACACATGCATTCACTCATGCAGGCATTGCTGGTCATGGCAGAACCAGTGGTGAATCGCAGTTTGCAAGCCTTTCATTTCTACAGCAAATCAATTGAGCTTTGCAGAACTCAGCATTTGATGGAGGTTCACAAGTTAACTGATTATTGAATCGTGACATACTGTATTGAGGGTTGTTTGCCGTCTCGCTGCAATTGCCGCACTAAGGTGACCAGTGGAAAATCTACTCAAGCTCACATTTTTCTATTGCTTTGTGCTCAGAAGTGCATTTGAACCACAAAGGTCCCACAGTCGGGTAAAGTCTGAACTTTGTATTTATAGTATTCCAGTTTTATTCCCCTTCTTGTATATCCATCCATCCATTCATCCATCCCTCTCTTCATCCATCCAGCCATTTTTATTGATCCATCAATCCTTTCTTCTGTCTCTCCATCCATCCATCTTTCTGCCCTTTTGTTCCTCAATCCATCCATCCATGCATCATCTCTCCACCTAACTTTTCATTCATCCATGCGTCCAACCATTTTTATTTATATTCCATCCGTCCTTTTACCAATCCATCATTCACATCATCCCATTCACCCATTTCTTCATCCATTCATCCATCCATCCATTCATCTTTCCATCCCGCTGTCCAACCATTCAACATTTTTTATTGGTTCATTCATACGTCCTTCTAGCCATTATCCTTACATCCTTTCATTTTTTCATACATCGATCCATCCATCCAGAAAATATATATTGTAAAAAATATTTCTAGTAAACTTTAATAATTATTTTTTAAGAAGGTAAAACAAAGAACTGAGGCCTTTACAGTTGTGTCAGAATGTGTCTAAGGTTTTGAGCATGAAACAGGTGAAGAGACTCGTTTTTGATTTCATTTTAAACCGTCCTGATCTTGTTATATTTCCTGTAGCGATGCGTTAATTACGCTCCCTGCCCCTGTCATTTAAGAGCCTCGTTGAAAGCACAGCTCAAGTGCCTGATTTGTGACCATTGTTAGCATGAGGCCTAATTTTGTTTTCTCTCTGTATCTCATCCTGTTTTTCTCTCACTTCAGTAAATTGAGCGCCATATTGTTTTTAATGTCCTCGCACAGCAGCGCCTCTCGGAGTCTCTCTCTCTCCCTGTGACCCAGGAGCGATGACAGAATATCTCTGCAGCCTCCGTCCTCATTGTCACCACAGTCAGGCTGCAGAACTATTCAGCGCTATCGCAATTGTAACTCTTCTTAAGCCGAGTCCATTCAGGGCAGCCGATGAAGCCGATCGGGTGGAAGGCGACGGGAAACGGCTAATTGTCCTGAAAGTGGAAACCTCTTTTGAGCCTGCGGGCGCTGTGAAAAGTCGGCCCGGATAATAGAGTGGACGGGTTCCCGCGCTCATGATCTGTGACCTTAAAGTGGGCTGGCCTGATCAAAAGGACACGGGCGAGTCTGAGCAGCAGCAGAGATAGTGAACCATAAAGGCAAACACCTTTAGGCAGGAGGAGTGGGCAGTCTTCAATAAAAGCTCGGCATTTGGTAGAGTCTGTATTTATCGCTTGATCAGCTGCCTCTTCTGACAGCTCCCTTGAGTTTTAAGTTCAGCCATGTGAGCTGGGCTGCAGATGAGAAAGCCGACCCCCTCTTTTCCTTTCCTGTCTGTTTTGTATTCCTCAGCCTGTCCTCCAGCATCAGCTATATCTTACCTGTTAGGACCTGGTGGGATTCCCTGTCCTCATAATTTTGTTAGTACTTGATGGATGACGTGAAATACAGCGCTGTCAAATATTCCTGGTATTTATCTCACCCCCACATGCAGGGTTGTTCACCACTCCAGATTTTTTTTATATGTCTTGAAGAGACTTTTTTCTCTCTGTTTCTTTTCGTGGCTTGGAGTAATTCCCTCTTTTTATGTGGTCTGCATCATTGCCTTTTTTTCTTTCTTTTTTTTTAACTTTATTCTTTCCGACAGGCTGAATGGCTCGCTACCCAGCAACGTGGAGATCAAAAACAACACCCTGTTCTTCAAGGGGCCCGTGACCTACGACCTGGCTGGAACCTACGTCTGCGTCGCCATCAACGGCATCGGGACGCGCACCGGAGTCGTGGACGTCAACATCACCGGTAGGACAAAACACGGCTCCCGTTTCCGCTCGCTCGCTCTCTCCGGTAGCTCATGGATTGATCAATACAGTATCCATCGGACAGCAACACACACTGCTTTACAAAAGTATTCAAACCCCTTGAATGTTTTCAAAATGGACATTTTTATTCACTCTGATACCCCTAAACCACAGGTTCCAAACTCAAATGAACTGGGAGCCACTGTAGTCATCAGAAGTCCACTTTAGTTTTCAAGTAGCATAAAAATTTTATATTTCTGAAAATATAGGCAAACTAAATGGTGCAAATTATGCACAAACATTTTTCCACCTCGTTAAATAAATTAATTGAACTAAACTGACGATTAAACAAACTGCTCCTTTCTTTTTGTCCAAAACTATGACATCACTTCTACAATTTGCTTTATAATTATCAAAAATTCGAAAAAACAGTCATAAGTAAATAATTATTCTTAACCTTCTATTTCTTAGCTAACAATTCCAGTCCCTCGCTATAGTTGGGCTTTTTGCTCACATTTTCTTAATGCTACACCAAAAATACTCAAAAAATAAAGTTTATTATTTTAATTTAATTAATACAATTCCAGTCCCTCACTATAGTTGGGCTTTTTGCTCACATTTTCTTAATGCTACAACAAAAATACTCAAAAAATAAAGTTTATTATTTTAATTTTAATCATCCTGCTTTTTTCAAACCTGCTTGTACTGCACAATTAAAAATCATTTTATGTTATCAAATGTTGAATCAAGTGACTGCAACTTAAGGGCCACATAAACGATTCGGCCCACATGCAAAACTCTTATTTGTATCAGAAAGCGAGCTCTGCCAATAACTGTGAACAGGTCACATCAAGAAAAATGCTGTGGGAACGAGCAGAACGTTGGTCAGAAGGGCTGTGAAGAACGGTGGAGACATAGGCAGAAACACTGAGACAAAGTTTGATGTTACAACTAACAGAAGCTTTCATCAAAGCATGTAATGTCTGAGAATGGCCCACTCAAAGTCTTGACATAAATCTAATTGGGGAGCAGTGGGGCTAAAAGGAGTAAATACTAATGCAAGCCACACTCAACAGATTTTTGTTTGTGCAACGGTAAATGAAATCCAGGTTTTCTTCAATTATGCACTACTTTGTGTTGATCTATTAAAAGAAATCCCCTCAAAAATACACTGTGGTCTGCGGTGGCAAAACGGGCGAGAAAAACATGGAGACGCAGGAATCCTTCTGCAAGGCATCGCAGCTGCGCACATGAACAGACCAGTTGATTGGCACAAATCATCTGTGCGTCTCGGTGTCTGAGTATCAGAGTTCCACACAGCTTGTTAGAACAACTCCCGTCACACACCCAAACACGTGTGGGAGCAAACGAACACAGGTCTATTATCAGCGCCCAGAATAAACCCACAGGAAATTGGGGGGTTTTAGGTGAGGGCACTGTATTGATCATAACTTGCTCAAACTGCTCGTGCCTCTTCTGCTTCTTTTGTCTCTTCTGGGGGGAAAACAAAATGCTGAGCAAAACTGATTCGGTTTTCTACCCTTCCACATAATTGCAGGCACACAGACTCTGTGGTTCCTCGTGGTTCTAACCCTTAGGAGACCGACGAAGCCTCTGCTATCCATTACAAACCAGATCCCGCTATACATCCTAAAGATGAGGGGATCTTCCTCTGATTGGTAGCAGCTGTGTGCGTGGCTCTGGGGGACTGTTTCAGTTTTGGTCTGTTGGACTGGAAGGACTTTTCTCTCTCTCTCTCTCTCTCTCTCTCTCTCTCTCTCTGTCTTTAAGCTGCTTGGTTTTAGGGAATCTGGCGTGTTCTAACTTGCATTGCTTTGCATGTTAACTCGTGTCTCTGGAATTGCTGTGCTTGTGTGAAATGAACAGCTGTTCCTTACAGTGGCATTTGCTTCTGCATCCTCTCCTCCCATGTCTTGTTTCTCTTGCAGCAATAAAGCTCAGGAATAAAAAGAAAACATTTTTTCACGGGATGTGGCGACATTGTTTCCAGAGTGTAGTAATATATATCTCAGAAGCTCTTAAAGAACCTTTAGAAACTCTAAATCAATGTGGACCAGCTTGCATCGGGTGTTTAGCATGAAGAACTGCACAAAGCAAATGCGCCGAAGTAATTTTCCATTTCTCCTTTTTTCATTGATCGCTTAAATTAACAAACCACAATGCTGCGGTCCCAGTAGTCTTTGTTTATTCTCCTCATTTGTCTGCATAATTTTTATTGTGTGAGCAAAGTGAACAATGCGTGGGTACATGATTGGAGTGTGCTCAGTTTCAGTTTGTCTAGTTTCTTTAAAAAAAACATCGTATTTTAGGTTTGCAACTGTTTAAAGGCTTCCAGATTTCTTAAGCAGCAGGTGAAACGAGGAATAATGAATCTGTGAAATCACTCCTTGTTCTTAGCAGGAGGAAACAACAGTGGCAACTTTCTGTGATGAATAATCTCAGGTAGTGAATTGCACATAATTAGGAACCATAAAATGATGCATTAGGATCCCTTTTCCCGCAACCTTTGGGTTTCTTCAAAGTACAAAACAAAAGACATTTCTTCAGAGCTACTTGTTGAGGCTTGTCGTCCTTAACTTTATAAAATCAGTGGAAGATTTGCATAATTGTTGCCAGAGGCTTGTTTGACTTGTTGTCAAACAAATACTGAGCAACAAATGCACTCTGTCAGAATCAGGCTGCACCCAAATGGTGTGACTTTTAAAGAGACAGGAGCCAAAATGGACAGATGTGCTGCAGACCCAATGATATGCAGTTATTACTACATAAACTTTAGCTACACAAAGTTCCTAAATTAGCATTTTTACTCAAGCTCACATTCACAAGTTTAAGACAGCCACGCACTCAGGGAGATAACTTTCCTCTTGGCCACACCTCTTTTTGGAAGTATCCCAAAAAGGGGTGTGGCCTTCACAATTGAATCTGCGTCACTTAGTGTCATTTTAATATATCATTTCATATGTTTCAGCATGTCATATTTTCAGTCTGACAGTCTGAAGGCTGCTTTTATTGCCACAAAATAAAGCTCCATCCTTGATATCTGGAATTACATTCACTTCGAAACTTGTCCTGAATATTAAACATCACACGGCACCTGGTCGTCTTTTTGTACCCTCTGAAGTAATAAGCTGGCTGGAAACAAGCTCCAAGTGTTGTTCTATACTGTTACATGGCCAGGAGCACTGAATTTCCCAAAGGGTGCCTTACAAGCCTTAAAAGCACGTTGCCGGTTCCCATAGTAACACTGTCAAGTTAAAGCGAGAACAGCCAGCCTCTCCTCCTAATGCACAGTTCAGAGGCTCAGCTCCAGCGTGGCGCCCCGTCAAATTGCAGAGCAGCTCAAAAATGGCTTTGGATGATCTGAAGCGGTATAGTTCAGCGCTTTTGATTCGAACTGACTGGGGCAGTGCAGTTTTGTCTTTATGCTGGTGCAGAATAAATCCCTTTATGCAGTCATATTTAATAAATTTGAATATTTCATCAAATTTAATTTATTCCAGTAACTCTGTTCACAAAAGGAAACATATAAAATAGATTTATTACAAAGGCTGATGTTTTGAAATATTTATTTGTGTTAATTATGTTTTTTTTTGTGCTTACCACTAATGAACATGTGAAATTTAAGATGAGAAAAGAACAGATATTTAATTTAGTCGTTTTTAACTTTTTCCATCCAAAAGTCAAAACCACACATTGCTGAAAAAAAGGAAAATAAAACAAAGAAGCAAAAACTCACAGAAATAGATAAACAATATTTATATTCCTGTCGATATGCAGACTGAAACAAATGTAGGTGGAAGCATAAGTTGCTTTTACCTTCATTTTTTATATATAAAGCATCATGGAAATGAAAACCGCACAATCTTTTCTCCATGTTTTTCTAAAACTTAACTCCAAGAAACTCAAGCTAAACCTTGTTGTATTTGTTTAGGAAATTATTTTTATGCATTATTTTTTATTTATTTAAAAACAGTTTTAACTCATTACAACTATATTTTCATACACAAATCTCATTAATTGAAGTACAATTGTTGCTAATATGTGTCCTGACTTTTAATTAAACTTAATTTAAATTTGGCTGATACCTGCTTAAAGGTTGTTATTTTCAGTAAATCTCATCAAAGCACTAATAAGTATTTATTAAATATGACTGTAGGTTTCATTCTTGTGCCTTTTGTGCTTAATGTGATTTTTCTTCAAATCGATTTGAAGAAACCAAATGAATGAAGATCCGTTTCAGGAAAAATTCAGGTTTGACAAAAGACTTTCTACTGAAATTCAACGGACTTGTGATAACTTGACATGTGCTGCGTATAATTGGCGCTGAACAAACCTGATGATGAGTCATTAACCTCCAGGCTGACATGGAGTTGGAATCTGCACACAGTGAGGTCTAGGTATCTGCACACAGTGAGGTCTAGGTATCTGCACACAGTGAGGTCTAGGTATCTGCACACAGTGAGGTCTAGGTGTCGCCACCCAGCTGCCCTTTGCAGCGTAGGAAGGTGACCAGGCCTCATGCATTTGTTCCAATAATTCAAGG
>CAEGAF010189184.1:0-23923 GCA_903067075.1 Micropoecilia bifurca | reverse complement strand
ACACACACACACACACACACACACACACACACACACACACACACACACACACACACACACACACACACACACACACATACAAAACAACACTGCTTTCTTGCAAATATTTCTGCGAGCAGGATGTAGGGAAAGATAAACACAACTCCTGGCTTTTAAACAGATCTGTTAGGCAGTGTGTGGTCCACGGCATGTGTGTGTGATTCTCCCCGCTGTGTCCGTGTGCATGCATATGTGTGTGTGCGCAGTAGTGGCCTAGGTGGGACTCTAGGTCATAAACACGAGCCTCCTCTGCGTCTGTTGGTCTGCTCGCGTCCGTTCCTTGCGTCTCTTTTGTCTGCGTGTGCTTTTCCTCCTCGCCGTTATCTGGAGGGTCTCCTGGTCTGATCCTGGATCTGACACACAAGTATGAAATGTTCCCGCTCCGCCTGGTCACGTTCTGTTCGTCTCTCCGATTGTTTATCATCTCGCTCAGGTGGTTTCAATTCGCTCTCCTCTGGCCGCAGCCGTGTGCGTCAAGAACAGACTAGAACCTGCAACGACTTTTCTCGATGCTCATCTGCCACACCGGCCCTCTCCATCGCTGCGGAGCACCTACGTTACGTAACGCCGGGCCGCTCCCCTTCTCCTGCCTTCATCTGACATCTGCTTTCGTTTACAGCAAGAGGGAGGGGTCACGACCCCATAGCTCGCTACATCACAGAGCAAATGCAGGCATTAGTGACTGACTGGAAGCTGACCAAAACATGCAACTGATACAACCACTGTCAAGGATTCGGTTTTTTTTAAGCACGCCTGATTAGTTCATAAGTGTTTTGGTAAAAGCCAGGTGACAAACTGCAATGTAAATGTTGTAGGAAGCTAATTCTGTTCATCTTTTCTTTCCTCAAAGGGATAGTTTGAGATTTTTGAAGCGAGGTTCTGGAACTTGTTTATGAGCAGTTTATAGCCGTAGGTGACAGTTTTCATTTAGCATGAATCCACATCAGCTGAACCTGGTTGCTGAAGCTAACAGCTACTTTGTGATCAGCCAGGACGAAAACAGACATCTTAAAGTTTAACAGCTATATCTAAAATAATAAATTGGTATTTTATAACTATTAAAGCCAGGCATCTCATGTCATGACCCAATTCTTGAGGCTGCAACCTTTCGATGAGTGAATCCAAAACTCAAGTTCTACAGAAACCAGTGAATCACGTGATCATTTAATTTAAGCATGTTGGTGGGAACCACAAGGAATGACTGACAAAGCAAAGCAAACGGAGGTTGGAAGTGGTGTCCCACCTATAATTTTCCTATGTGAAGCACATGCTGAGAGCTGAGCACAGAACATTGTTAAACAGATATAAAAGTAAAGATTATGCTACGATAGTCTACAATAAAAGCTTTTTATGCCACTGTATTTTGTCAGGCACACACAGAAAAAAACATTGTTGGCGCATTGTCTCCCTTACTCCATTTACGGTTTTTTTTTCTAAACAAACAAACAAACAAACAAAAAAAACTTTTACATTACATCTGCCAGGAACAACAATGTCCACAATGCTCCAAGCATTCAGGATGTTGTGGTGCTACGAGCCTCTTCTTGTGAACTTCTAAATGACGTCGTCTTGGTCCAGTCACTAACGGGACTCTATTAGACATCTGCTTTCAAGCTGTGTTAGGACTCTATTATTGTGGTCGTCCAGTTGAACATAAGCACACTGCTGGCTATGGTGGCGTTTGGCTGATCTGGCAACAAATGGAAACAAGGAAACTATTTGGGTTAAAACTTAAGTTAGCATTGCTAGCTGCTAGCATTGCCTAGCTCTTGACTAGCTTTTACTACAACCAGTGACTCTTTTAGCCTTACTGTATTAGGTATATTAAGTTGAGGGGACGAAAGGAAAGGAACACAAAGATGATTTGTGTATGTAAAAGTATAGAAGTCTGCCTTCAATCTCTCATCTTTGGCCAATTGTCGGCACATTCTAATGACTCAGAATCTAATATTGTATTGCCTGCCCCTGCTTGATGCTTGATGTGGACTTTGGGAAAAAAAAAAGAAAAAGAATTTGTCACAAGCTCTGAAACCAAGAAAGTTCTCTTCTGCAAGTAAGAAAATAAATTCTTGTTGCTTCAGCAGATACTTTAAGAAATCTTAACTACAACTTCAAGATGCAGATCTCGAGTGTCACAGTTCGCTTGACAAAGATAACAGTAAATTCAACAGTGTACTCCCACATGTCCTCGAGCCAAATCCTGAAAGCTGGGCTCTTCTTTCTGATCACGTCGGTGCTGCCTTGCAAGCTGATAAAACAAGTTCATATTTCAGCCAGGTGACAGGCTTAATCTCACCCATACAAGCAGGTTTTATGTCTTATTTTCTTGGCGAAGGCAACGCTTGAAGTCAAGCCGCACTGCTCTGTGCTGAGCGTACTGACAGGTTATCAATAACTGTGCCTAAGAAAGCACAGCAGCTGCCATACAGTCTGCTCCTTCTCCAAAGCGTTGCCTTGTCCTGCCTGCGGAGCCGAGTCGAGCCGAGCCGAGCTGAGCCGCGTAATCACAAGATAGCTGAAACACACTGTTGACTTTGAAACCAAAGACATTTGTTTCAGCCTGGGGTGCCTTGACAACAAAGGACATACAAATCGACAGCCGCATTTACAAGTGCCCAGATTTATAATGTAAATAAACCGCGTTTCGAGGGGGTTTTGTGTGACTGAAGTGGAGATAATTAAACAAGCCAGCCGAGAGATTTCGCTATTTATCATCCGTTTGTGTGCCTCGCACAGGAGAACAGCACTAACATCACACTTTAGCACCAGAACTCCAACAATCTAAGGAGAGGACGCATTCGTCACCCGAATCTCCCCCTAAACTTTCATCGACACGGACAGGAATGTGTTGGCGACAGATGTCGCTGTCTACCGTCTCGTAAACAGGTGTTCCCAAATGAAGCATAAGGTTTATTTTACTCTAATACCCTAGTATGAAGTGAAAATCCACCTTAAAACGAAACGCGCATATGTTACTCCCAACGCTTTTGGCCACTTAAGAGTCAGACTTATGAAGGAGAGCCAGAGCCTGACTGCAGGGGAGACAACACTCCACCATAAATGTTTCTGGAGAGGTTCCAGTGCCTGTGACTTATGGTCAACAGTGGTAGGCTGAAAACAAGTGGAAAGGAAAAAAAAATGAAGGAAACTGTTAATTTTTTTTTATGTGCCGCCAGAATGCCATTCACTGTCAGAATGTTGGAGTATACTTTCCCTGGTCTCAAACTATTTCAGTCCAGTTAGTGTAAAATTATTGAGGCTTCATCAAAGAAATGTAATCCAATTTACTGCCTCAATAAGATGAATTATTTGACATTGTTTCTTACATGGTGCCTCCCAAACCTTTTCTAAACGAGCAGCTGACACAACCAAATTAAAGGGAAAGGGAAGTAAATCACATCCATATGAAAGGGAATCATTTCGTCATTTTACACCCTCTTGTTTTTGTTTGGTTTTTTTTCCACCAGTATAAATTACCAATCCAGGTTATTCTGGATTTATGAATATTTGTTGAGAAAAATCATCTAGAGTTTAGCTGACATCCACTTTCTGAAAAAAAGTTGGGTTTTTAGGAGAATTGGTTTGATTTTGCCACAGTTGGTTCCCGTGGAGACCAGTGATAAGTATGTAGATGATTAGATTTAAAAGGAGCTGCTATGTCTAGATTAGGCACCAGGGGGCGTAGGCAGCGGCGTTACAAATAAAATGAAGGACTTATCAGTTGGTTACTGAAGCATTTGATTTTCAGTTACACTCATACTTGATAGACATCGAGGAAGCTTCTATTGGCTCCACATCATGTCAAGTGGAAATACCAGGCAACTGTTCAGCAATGTCAACGATTAAAACCCACTGGGTTCAACCTCTGTGATATCCGTGGATCCATACACCTCACTTCCACCCGGTCACATTCCTGATCCACACAGAACTCTGTCAAAAGCTGATTCTGCTGCTTACTGCATCTAAAAGGCATGAAGCTGTCACAAACTATTGTAACTGCCTGGTCTCTTTGTCTCTTTGTCTCGGTGTCCCACCTGTTGTATCCCCCTCTGCCAGTTCTTGACGTGCTCGTTCCTTGCCAATCAAATCATTCACACGCCCAACATGAGCATAAGCACAGGGTATCAAATTATGTCCAAATTGGGAGTAATTTCTCCTCAGGGTCTACATTTTTTTGTTAGTACGAGTAGAATCTGTAATTCTGCTCGTACCGTAATTGATGAAATGTACTTCTTGGGGGGAGGTAGAGGAAAGCAAAATTTATGTTTAAGATTTAGTTATCTGTTTTTATTTTTTAAATTTGTCTGCATGTTGGTGCCAATTAAACCAATATTTGCATTTTTTTAGTAGATATAAATACTGTGGTTACTTGAGAGGAGGTTTCGTATGAAGACATGCTCATCTGCTATTCTGAATACAGCAGACCCCTCAAGATCTGGCATTTACCTCAAGTTGGACCCCTCGTTCACACCGCAATGTCACAGTGTGCGTCTCAGGAACTTCGTCCACTACTGTTTGAGCCGTTAATCAAATCAACATGAGCATTAGTGACCGACACACTTGAAGAACATTGTGTAGTCTCCGGGGAGCTCATAAATGAGATCTTTGTCTTTCCTTTTAGCCTCCACAAAGCCGAGGCAGTTCCCATGGCTTCGGCAGCGCAGCCGCAGCGCGTTGTATGCAGAAGCGGCGAGGACTGGCAGTTTTCACATAGAGCTAAACGCTCCCTTAGGCTACGGGCGAGCAGCAGCGGTTCCCATGGCTGGGATCATGTAGTTCAAGCGTGGTGGAAAAGTATCAACAATCGTTGGTTTTCACAGGCCGCTGAATGTCACTCAGAGTGCTGCAGCTTAAAGAAAACTGTAAATTCTCCACAGGCTGAATTGTCTCAGACTCCCTCTTGTCTTCAGCAGTTAGCACATAGAGATTTACAGGCTGTCTTCCTTCTGTAGGCTCACTCAGGCACTCGTAAATTAGCTCCAACAGTCACGCCGGTTGTTATATGTTTCACCCAGTATTAACTCCTCTGACTGTAACATCAAGCGGACTCGGGCTTAGAGTCGGTATCTCTACATCTGTGCCGCATTATCCTTTCAGAGCGCTCGGGTTAGAGCAACACAGTCCTTCTAGCAGAAAGGATTTGTTACTGGAATCCTTAAAAATTCCCCACAGCACATAAGTTCCATCGCCATTTGGAGCACAGGAGCTCCGAACGGCTCAAAGGAAAAGGGACATTTGGCCCGCAATCTCCAGAATGCGATCACAGCTGACCGGCAGAGCGGTCGAGAAACCGCTCACCGAAATTCACCTGCTCACCGTTCAGTGACCTACATGGAGCCTCACAGCTGATTCTCACCCCAACCGATTACATTTTCCTCAGGGAGGTGGCAGTGTTGGTCAGATAACACACACTACAGTGGTACAGCGCAAACACATGCTCACACACACACACAGGATCACAGATGGTACCTTTAAAACTAGAACAAGTGTCTGAATAAGAAATGCACTGTATAGGAATGACCTGCCAGGGGTGGACACCACCTCTTGTCTACTGACCGCTGAAGATGGGCACCGTCTGCTGTGACTGTGTTGCAAATGGATGGACAGAGATATCAATGAAATTGAATGTGTGCGTACAGGAGGAGGGAAGAATAAAAGGTACACAGAGTCTTGTGCCCCAGGAGCCATATTTAGTTGACCTCTGACACCTCTTCAATATCTAATCACTCTTATCAGACAGGGAAAACCTGGACAAGCTCCCTCAGCAGCACCACCACCTCCAGGGAACAAGTGCACCAACCTGCATGAGGCATCACAAACACGTGGGAACATCTACAAGGAAGCAGACCAGACCTCGAGGAATCCTTCCAGCTGTAAATTCATCATGGTGTGACAAGGCATGCCGCTAATCTCAGCTTTCTGGAGACAGACTCTGGTGTCAACTGTACTTACAGATGACAGCAGTACAGCTGCGCACACCTGTTGCCGGGCTGCCGTGACAACACCTCAATGCAGAAGGGAGTTTAATGCAATGATGCGTAAGAGATTTCACTTAAGTCCTAAGTGTTGGCCGGCAAGGTGTTGCAGGATAACCGAGCAAAATAGTTTGCTAGTAAACAGAGAGAATACAGTCAGAAGCAATCTAAAAATGAACTTACCTGATCTAAACTTGCTTCGTATCAGTATGGAGTGCTCAGAGCCCAGAAGAGTCATAATGATTTCAGTACAGTTCCAGCGTTCAAAGGATTCAAAAACAAGCCGCAAACGTTCAAGAAGTCGTACACACTTGGAGCCCTCGGGCGACCTCTGGACCACAGACTCATGGGAGACAAAGTTGGCTCTGACCGCCTCATCAACAGCTTAAGAAGAAGCACTAACTGGCAAACGTGTGTGAGAACAAACTAAATGGTTCTAATTTTGTGGTGCTCAGCTGGTGTGGAATCTAGCCCTTCCTCCGTCTGCCGCTCCTCTCCTGTCCTCCGCTCTCACCCCACTGCAGCTGATGTGGGAGTGTGTGATTTTTGCGGGCCGACGAGGCTTTGGTCCCTTCTGGCTGAGAGCTCTGAGCTGGGGCCGGGGACAACACGCAGAGATATGCCCTGCTCAGGGAGGGGCCGAGCTGGGGCCAGGGTTTCCTCCAAGCCCCGCCTGCTGCAACCCAGAGGCACAACAGGGTTTGGCTGATGACTTCTTCCTCCCTTGCCACCAGTGTAAATATATCTGCCTATCAGCCCAGCTGACTGTCATTAGTGGGGAGAAAGGCAGATCGAGATAGAGACTCAGAGGAAGACAGTGGAGCCGTGACACAGGCAGAACGGAAGATGTGCAGTTTCACTTCTTTGCTGAGTCTAAAAGTCTGAGTAGAGGTAAAACTTTGGCCAAAAAGTCTGATCCTAAACTTTACTCCAATGTGAAATAGTACTAAATTTCAGAATGGGGTGGGCGGTTGCTTTTACAAAGGTTTGGAGAATCCAAGAGATTTGAACTCTCTGATAAGTTTGTTTAAGGAAGGAAAATCCAAACCATTGTCTGACGTCAAAATACCATCAGCAAGATTTAACAGATGCTGAAGAAGCAGAGCCCTAAAGAACCCTAAGGCCAATTTCTCGCAGAAAACAATGTAAAGAAGATGAGAGTTTGGAACCTTTGGTCCGTTTTTGACAGTCGCCGCGTCGTTGCAAAGCAAAGAAGGTCCGACACATAACAACGTCAAAATATTCATACTGTAAAACATGCTTGTCTTTTTGTTGTTGCCCAGCATAACAACAGAACAGAATGTTGTCCTGCAGCTAGATCAGACAGTAAATGTCATCTACCCATATTTGGTGGACCCCTCCTCCAGTTTCCACACACCAACTAGATATTTGTCCAAAGGAACTAAGCTCTGAACTTTGTTTCTTGAGTGTAATATTTTCCAGCTCCTCCACCTAATCTGATAGGGACTTTTTGTTATGAACCAACAACTGGAAAAAAAAAGGGTTCATTGTTTTAAAATTTCTGCCACAAATTTCCTCTTTACGTTGATACCCCTAAAGAGAAACTACTTTCATGAACCATGAAAGTAGTTGAGGTGAACTACTTTCATGGTTCACCTCAACACAGCGGAAGGAGAGCTATAGGTTGTGAAAGTTATTGCTTATAGAAAGTCGACCTCAAGTCGTTTGGGGCAAACATGGGGAGGAATTCTCTTGTCAAGAGACCAAAGTGTTACTTTTTGAACTACATGTAAAATGCAATGTGTATCAAAAGGACCGTGACAGAACATCACTCTGAAAACACAATTTCCACACTGCAACAAAGATGCTGAGAGGTTTATACTGTGGGAACAAGGAAACTGGTCAGATTTGGTGGGATGGAGATAAATACAGGACTAGACTTGAGACTGAGGTGGAACGTCATTTTTCAGCAGGACATTCAGCAAGAACTACATTGGAATGATTTAGGTCAGAGCATAATAATATGTTTGAATGGCCCAGTAAAAGTCCAGACCTACTTTCAATGCAAATCTATGGTAAGAGTTGAAAACTGACAGTTAATGAGTGAGTTGCAGATTCCAAATGGGCAAAAATCTTTAGATGTGCTAAGCTCATAGACATACTCTACTTCATTAAAGACTTGCAGCTAAAGAGTCTCTACACAATATTTTAAACCACATATTTCCTTTCGTCTGTACAGTTACAGATTATTTTTTCTTGGTTTGTCACATTGTAAAAAATACTTAAATACTTACTTTTGTCTGAAGATGATTTCAAATAAAATAACGCATCTTAATTTGTGTGATGACACTGTATTTTTTATTTATTTATTTCTATTTGGATTGCACATTTACTAGCTTGACTGATTCCATATGCATTCATTGACATAATGTTCACATATATATCTCATGTCTGGTATTGTTTAGACATCAGGAACGATTGCTGCAGCTATAAACTCTTTATATGTTAAACTGTTAAACAGCCAAATAGATATGATGTGAAGCAGACTAAAATAATGTGAGTATTTACCAAACTATCAGCACACAAAGATTTTCACCGCAGTAAAACAGCCGACGTCTCACTCGCACGACAGTGTGATGCGTAAAAATGGGAGAACATTTCACTTAAGAGATTTTGTTGCAGGTTCAAAACAGTTCAAAAGATGCTGGAAAAAAATAAACTTCATATAACAGATTCAGGTACTAATACAGCATTTAAAAATTCATTGCTGAACATAATCCTGGCAGTATTTCAGGAAGTAAAATCTTTATCTGAACAGAATATAAAAATAAAAATAAAGCACCTTTTCCTACAAACACTGGTGTTACCTTCAGGGGCTTCTAACAAACTGGAAACATGGCTTTTCCTGGCTTTCCTCAAAGGACACATTTTTGAAAAGCATGAAGGGCTTCATTCCTTGATCTTCATGTTTTATTCACCAATGTTCTCTAACAAACCTCCAAGGCCTTCAAGGAGCAGCAGCATTTATACAGGTGGACATTTGAAGGAGGCAACACAAATGACCATTTAATTAGTCAAAAACAGATTATGACAGTTGTATAACGTGGATCTACAATACATAAAAACAAATCGGTCCTTGGGAGCTTCGATCGGCACCAACCGACTTCGCGGCCGTCCGTTTTGATCTCTGCTTTTGTAGCAGACGATCTCCTCCGCGCGCCACTGAGACGCTCGCGCCGAAACGTGGGATATTTGAACGTAACAAATGACATGCCTCATCTGTTTGCCGTAAGTCTGCGCCGAGTCTGACGTGCGCTGGAGCGAGCGCCAAGAAGCCGCACAATACTCCAGTCAAATATTTACATTAAAGCTTCTCGGTCTGCAAATCTGTCCCTGACATTTGCAAGTGAATTTGTCTCTGCGCATAAACACACACACACACACACACACACACACACACACACACACACACACACACACACACACACACACACACACACACACAGGTGCACACACGCACGCACACACGACACTCGAGTGTCTTAATTAGCAGGTGAAAGTGCTTAAAGGGAAGGTTTGACAGTGTACACACAGTGTCTCGAACAGATTCCTGAGGAGGTCACCCAGCCCCGGCTTAATCCTCCCCTTTAATTGGGCCCCATGTCAACGAATGTGACATGTCTCATCTGAACTGTCTGGAGCCACATGTGCGTGTGTGTGTCTTTCAGCATGTGTCTGCGATAAAACCACAGAGGAGACTCAAAGATCACACTCGTATACCAATTAGACAGATCTGACCGCACAGCTTTGGACACCATATTTACAGCTTAGCGCGCAGATGTGCGACCCGCGACGGTCAGGCAGTTGTTGATTGGCCGGCGATGCAAATGGCTTAATCGTTTTCGTCTAGACCGCCGTGTTCAAACCTCGCGTTGCGTAACGCAACCGTGCGTGTTTATTGGCAAACCGTGCGGGCTTGTAAATCAAAACATGACTGTATAATTTCTTTTGTTTTAGATGGAACAGATGTGTGAAGCTAAAAGTAGCTAAACTGCAGAAAATTTCATAAAAATGATGTCCGAGCTCAGCAGGAGATGTATACACTTGAATATACTGTGGCAAGATGTTTTATCATCCTATTTTCTTGACAAGACTAGCATGTTGCTGTTGCTATCAGTTCCAGTAAAAGATGGCTCAGCACCACATGGAGGCTTTTGCTACTGACTTGAACAGTCACATATTGTAAACGCCTCAAATAGTGAACCTCATCCGTGGACGCCAGCCGTCCTTCAGCCATTTGATGAGGTTTACTGGCTCACACTGCTGGGTGCTGAAGTCAGGGTACAGTCACTGGACCTCTTCATCGAGGCATGAATGATAGTGATAAACTTTGAAATAGTGGTGTAGCAATAAATAAATGTCATGAGACAGTGGCCTCATGACAACAAGACAGGATGAGATTTTATTACTTTAAAGAAAACTTCAAAGATCAACTTTATGCTTAAAAAAAGGACTTTATTCTGAAACTTCAGTTTGCCATGGAAATCAACAAACTGATTTTTCATTTTTTGATTTGTTTTCATCTCCTCAGACTTCAGACCTCAGCTCTTTCACTATGCATGGTCTAAGACCTTTCCCAATTGCTATTGATAAAGTGGGCTGTGATTGTTGGGTAGCTTAACATACCCTTAGATCTGGTGGAAGAGTAGGTATTTTTTGACTATTTAGTAAATTTGAGTATCGTATTCCTATGTTTATCTTTGTTTTACCTTTGTGTGGCATGTTCTCGTTTACATCAACTTGAAAAGTAAAGACTATTTCTATTCTGCGCAATACTATCTATGGGTGTAAACAATTAGAGGTCCTACCTCACATCTTACAGAACTTGAAAGCTCTGCTGATAACATCTTGATGCCATTTGACCTTCAAAGGTCAAATGGAGTCCACAACTAAACAGGTCAGGGATGCAGTAAAATGGGGACCAAAGAACGATTAGACTGTTCTTCATAATGTTATGCTCGACCATTGTACATTAAAGGAGTTATGCATCTTCTGATAAGCAGGTGCAACATTTTGATAGCCGTACTAAGCACAACTCAAACTTCAGTTTTAAAGTGAGTTGTGTCACAATGTGCCTTTAGGATCTGTTCTATGTGGTCTGAACTCGCAGACGGCTCATCTTCGCCTTAGCTCCTCTGAGGTAAACGACGCATGTTGTGGGTTTAGATTTTTCAATCCCAAAAGCAGGCCGACCCTCGATTGAGTTATTGAGTCTGTAGTGAAAGCGCTTGTGTGGTTGTTAAATAAAACACTGTTCTCTGCCAGACTCTGAAATCTTATCTCAAATAATGAGAAGTGCTGACAACGTTGATTAATTATGAGGTGATCAATTTAAACTGATCGCTCAGTCACTACATTACTCTCAACCTCTTTCTTATGTCGACTTCAGCCTTTGGATGCACCCATTACTCTTAAGATGCATTTTTGTTTCCTTTTGGTCTCCTTGTGGTATTTAGTGCTATTAAATCTACAACACTGCATATCCTCTGTTGCAATTACTTCAATATTTTAAGCTTAGCTTCACTGTGATCCAGTTGTGAATCTGGGTGAAGCTGTTTGCGCCACTAGAGCAACTCTGTTAGTCTCTAGACATACAGATTTCTAATATCCCCTGCTTAAATTGACCATCTTACATCCCAAAGATTCAACCCTTGTCCTGAAACAAAAGCTTGTGCCAAATGACCTTACATAGCCTCCACTCAATTTTTTGAGGATAAAGATCTAGTCCCATTTTCCATGGGCAGGAAAGAAGATAGACTGCCAGCCTGCAGGTTCAACAATTGGTGGACCCTCCCTACCAAACCTACTGAACACTTAGCTGTTCCAAGGATATTGAAACATTTGATCCCTCAATAGCTGGATGCGAAATCAGTATTACTGAGGTCTGGTATCTCTTTAATGGCACAGTATATAACATCTTTTTTTGTCATCAATAGAAATTGTGTGCAGTTCTTTACTTGCAGCTGAAGTTCTAGCTTCATCCTGACATTTTTTGCTCATTACAAATGTGCAAAAAATGTTGTCAATATTCAGATAATGTCGGAGGGGAACGCAATTTTGCAATCGAGGTGTTTCTGTTTAAATAAGAAGAGCAATTAAAATCACACGTGATGAATTTGTTGAAGTGATAAGCCATTAAAAACATGCTGTGCTATCATCCTCTCAACTACTTCCTGTCGTCTTCTTCATGATTTGCAACAATGGCAGGATCTGGTTGTGGATCATGTGACATGTGTGATGTCAGAAAAGGTGTTTCAATTGCCGTTTTGTGAAAAAATCC
This sequence comes from Micropoecilia bifurca, assembly GCA_903067075.1. Taxonomy (NCBI): domain Eukaryota; kingdom Metazoa; phylum Chordata; class Actinopteri; order Cyprinodontiformes; family Poeciliidae; genus Micropoecilia; species Micropoecilia bifurca. The sequence goes on along the minus strand of CAEGAF010189184.1, from coordinate 11,608 downwards.
AATTTCGATAAAACCAAAATAAACAAACACACACACAAAAAAGCATCTTATCATAGGGCCAAAACTTTTTATGGAAAAATTAGAGATTTTTCCAAATTGGCATTCTTATAAAGCAAATTCATTTTGAAATGTTGATTTGCGGGTAAATAGGTAGGTTATTATTTATTTTACTTTAATAGGAAAATAAGGTGGGTGGTCTTCATGGAGGACACAACTACAACACTGTGATGGTAGATACAACAATTGCTGTCAATAGCGTCAATGGAAACACAGCTACTGTTGGTGTTACCTTTGGTAATTATGTGAATTCCTCAGTAGTACACAAAAGAATAATAAAAAGCTCTCTATTACAGTGCGTGACGTCTATATGATAACCAACATGGTGATATGAACTACATAAGGATGGGGCTGAAGTTTAAGAGCGGTGTGCTCAAATCAGGATACATCAGAACATTTAATCTGCTACATTAATGGCCTGATCCTTAACATATATAATACTGTAAAAAACTGGACTTGAAGGCTAATAGTCTTCTGATGAGGGATCTTAGATAAAGAGACTGGTAGGGAAGAGGGACAGGAGATAAGACTGACGGTGAAGAGCTTCTTTGAGGGCAAGAGATGAGGCCGTCAGGAGGAGACAGGATATGGGTTGGGGGTGAGGCGTGTTGAGGAGGGTACATTGTGTGGATGTTTGTTAAGGCAGGAGACGTAGTGGCCTCTATGGCCCCCGCTGAAGCAGCTGTGTTGTATCAGTCTAAGTGTGTGTACTGCTGCTCTGTCTCAGAGAGCCGCTCCAGTCTCAGGTAAACACCCACCTTTAATTCTGTTGCCTTTGTGGGATTACAAGTATTTATTTAAGTTTTTCTACAATATTAGTATTAGAATACATTATGTCTTTGTTGTGAATTTTTTTTTCTTAGGGAAAATGGGTTCATATGAGGTCGGATAATGGCACTTGGATTAACAGAGGGACTTTTATCAACACCCAATCAGCCTTATCAGTAAACTAAGGGTTTTCTCACGACACAAGTTGGCTGAAAACAAAAATGTGTCAGAGAAAATTGGAGGTTGTGGAATGCAAACGGAGTGAGTAAATTCTGAAAAACAAAAAAAAAGAAAAAAAAAGGCCATGGTCACAAAGAGTTTGGAGGGGACCGAATTGTTTTGTAGCTAAAGAAGAAGAGGTGAAGGAGGGTGGGAAATGAAGAATGAGAAGCGGACGGAGCCAGACTCGGAGTCAGGTTCAGCTTTTCTCCCTCAAGTTTCTGAGCCGCGGTTTATAATGAAGACGTTCCAGTGGGAGCATGTTGAATCCAAACCAGAAGTGACAGAAAGACGAGCCCGAGCCAGCAGCCCCTTCTTCTTGTTTCCACCCCCCCCCCCAAACTTAGAGTCTGTCTACGTCTGCTCCGAGGCTCGGTAACCTTCACTCTGCATCCCCCGCCTCAGACCCCGGCGGCGTCTGAGCCGCGCATGTCTGCCGCCAGGTTGGAAACGTCAACATGCTCGGGAGACACTGCTGCTGGAATCAATCTGGGAAGAATCCCAAAGCACAACAAGGGTGCATGGGAGCTGTGCAGTCTCTATAACATGAAACGCCAAAGGGAGATAGTATTTGGTGTTTTTGTGGCTGTTTGGACGATCGGCTTCGCCTCTGGTGCAGTCTGCAGGCGCTGGCGGGCGGCCACAGGAGCGTGGACAGGGAGGAGGAGGAGGAGGAGGAAGAGGGTGCATCTCTGTGAGGCCTGAGCTCAGAGCCGGGCCTGCATCACCACAGCTTAACTCTTAACTCCTGCCTTTTAACAAGAGCTATACCCTGGCTTTATGTGGTATTCCTAAACCCTCACTATCAGAAATTTAATAACTCGGAGTCTGCCTTGTTTTTGTTAATGTCTGTCTTTGTGCTGAACAGTTAAAAAGGAGATATCACAAAGAAACGTGAGTCAGTGCCAAGTTTCACCTTACTTGAGTAAGTTCAAAACAGACAAAATAAAGTGCATTGTCTGATTTAATTCCAGACACAGGAGTGAAAATATCCCGTCAGCCCTTTCAGTCTTCATTTTATTTTATGTTCATTTCAGGTGGATTTAGAGTTGTAACCAGATATTTGCATTCACTGTATAAAAGGCTGAGGTCCCTTTAGGCAATTATATGCAACTATCAAATACCAAGGGAATGTTCCGAGACACGATCCGTCTCCCAGAAATCAACATAATTTGGTTCACAATTTGTCGTAAAAGCAAGAGAGCTTGTGAAGATTCAATTCACCTTTTTGTAAAGTGCCTTGAGATATGTGTTGTGAATTGGCACTATATAATATAAATTGAAGAAGAGGCCATTGAGTGTCACAACACAGTATAAATCGAGTCCTGTACAGGTCATGAGTTCAAGTTATGACAAATGAAGTCAGATCACAGTTTGCAAATGAGCTCATAGACAAAGGTCTTTGTTTTTGGAGAGATGTCTTTGATCTGACGAAACTAACTTGATACGTCTTCCCATAATGACAATTGTCACATTTGGAAGAAGACTCAGGTATCTTTGAGGACTAACGTACAACCTACATGAAGTACGAGTCTGGTGGATTCATGTTTTGGTGACACCCAAAACAACTAATTGGTGCACTTCATAAAACAAAAGAAAGGACATAACAAAAGTATTGCAGCAAAGTAGAAACATTGCACATCTCAAGATATCAGCCAAGAAGTTAAATCTCAGGCACAAATGGGGTGTCCGAAATTGTCAATGACCCTGACCTATATTGCTTTGGTTCCATTCAAGTTGAAGAATGCATCAGTTCTGAAACTTTTTCAGTGGTTCAGTTTCTGATCACATAAAAAAAAAAAAAAACGTCATGTAAACCAAAACCTGCCACTGCAAACCATGCAAGAACGTTCAGACAGTTTATTGATCAGATGTGTTTGACTCCCAAATTCAGAAAGCACATTCTGTCTCCCACGTTGGTTGAAACATGGTAAAGATGTAATCATCTTATCAGTAGTTTTTTTTTTCCAGGTACTATTACAGACCAAGTTATACGACAAGTATATCAAATGGATTATGCTACATGCTAGGCTACGTCCTAGCAACCAGTGTACAATTAAGCAAGTCGGGGTTTTTCTAACCATACTTGACTGCACTTCGGAAAAAAGACAATGACATATTTGACCCAATCATGAACTGAAAGCAGAGCTGTGACTGTGGTCATTTTAGCCATTACTGTTTAAATTGCTAAAAACAAAACCCTGACAACTTTCAAGAAAATGTGACCTGCCATAAACACCAGGAAGGTAAAGGTTAGAGAAGACCGTGAAATTACCTGATTGTTTTTACATGAATTATTATGATTTGAGCCCAGGATATAAAGATTTCATGTGATGTCCTATTTATTTGTTGATTTAATTATGTACATTTATGTACTGCAACATTTTTAAAACTTTCACATAATCAGTGTGACCGACACATATTTACTCAAGCATTTTTTTTTAAACAAAAACATTCTAACAATGTTTTGTCTCATTTCAAGAATCTCTTACGTATTCAGCCTCTGTGGGGAGAGTTTGAGAGTCTCTCTAGCACTTCCTAAATGACCCCATTCCAACGGTTTTGTCGTCCCCACAACCCTGCCAGCCATCACTTCCCCTACTGACGTCTGTTTGACAATGTAAAACATGTTTGCAAACATACGGGCGCGAGGTCATATTTCTGTTCTCGCACAAAAACATAAAACAAACACAAGTGAAATTTAGCTGCTGTGCGAGCTTGATCTGGGAACAGCAGTTGAGGTGGCTGACAGACGGAGAGCAGAAACAGGCTGCCGCAGGCCACAGACTAATCCATGAGTACAGAGCTGGTATCTGCTGGTCTGGACTCCACTTGACCCTTCAGAATTTGAGATTTATTTTTAGAACTTCATCTGTGTGTGCGCGCGCGCGGGCATTTATCTGCCCATGTGTGCACGTCATGTGTGCATGTTCTCTCAAAGGGGAGCACGCCTTATCAGCGCTACGGAGCATTCATCTGGGGTGACATTTTCTGCCATTCTACGTTCAAACCAAACACACGGCTGCGTGTTCCATCGTCTCTCTGCAGGATGCGGAGAGGCCTGACTTATGCGAGTTGTCAGTGAGACATTATGCTATCGTCACTCTGCCCCATTGATTTGGTGCTTTGCCCGTTTTTATTATTTTTCCCGTGATTGGTAATTCTTTTGGACAAACGCTCCTTTCTTCCTTGCCCCAGACCAAAAGCTGAATCAACAAAGGGGCACCAACAGCTCCGACGTTCTGCTTGCTTTTAACGCTACAGGGAACCTCAGTGGGTCATGATCAAATGTTGTTCCAGGATTCTGAAAGGAGCTACATGTATGTTTTTGTTGTCCTTTTCCTAGCTTGTGTGTGTGTGTGTGTGTGTGTGTGTGCTTCAGCTCCATTGAGAGTCTTATGATTTGCCACGCTTGGATACTGCCACAATTGATTGATTAATCGCATAAAGTGAGGCTGATGCTGTTGAGCCGTTTAACAGAAGTGTGAACTGTGGAACACCATTGTCTTTACATCACTGGTTATGGAAATTTTTCAGGCAGGGGAAGCATTCTTAGAGTAAAATAAGGTGGGTGGTCTTCACGGAGGGCCAGCCGGTAAATGGACGGCACAACTAAAACACTGTGATGGTAGATACAACAATTGCTGACAGTTGGCCAACTTTGTAAAGTGAATTATGAACTGAAGCTGGGACCAACGCCATAACAATCCGACATACAGGTTCCGATCTGGCTTGTCTTCTTAAGGTATCGGGCAAGAAAAACAACTTCTTTTGAACATAGACAAGTTGTTGGAATATTCAGTTCAAAGTAAAATGAAACAAAATAGCATTTTTAAAAACCATCTGAAGAGGAAAAGTTAAATTCCACCATTGGTATACGCCTTCTGATGGACAGGCAAGCCATCCATGTTGCCCCCATGACCGTTAGGCAATATATCCTAACAGGTATAGACAGTGGATGGATTGATGGAGACCATTTTCTTGTTGAGTACAGATTAGGAAGTGTCGACCATTTGTGTGTGAGGTTCCCGCACTGACAGTTTTAGCTAAAAGCACAGCTGTAAGAGGAGCAGGATGAAAAAAAATCAAAGGATAACTTTTCCACAATGATCTAGAAACAATTTGGTTCTGAATGTATAGGATCACGTCTAAAGGCAAAACAATGGCTTATCAGAAAAACATCAAAATGTTGGATATGTAGCCCAGATTCTGTACTATACCTGGTGAAAATTACATCACAACACTGCAAGAACACACAATCTTACCAAGTATTGTTGGTCTACTTTCTCAATACTTTCTCAATTCAAATGAAACAGAACTAACTTATAAGTAACCTTTCAGCAAGATGTAGGAGCTTACTAATGTTTGATGAAAAGGTACGTTAGGCAGATTATTTTATAACGTGAGAAAATGTCTTGTTATATGTGAAATAATCTGCCAATGTAAAGTACTTTCCATCAAAAATAAAGAATTATTTTCTTAAAGCTCCTACCTCTGGCTGAATTGTTACTTCCAAGTTAATTTTGTTTTATTTCAATCGTACTAAGACATTTGCAGTAGAAATACTTGGTAATATTTTATATTTTGCAGTTAAAGAAGTGTCTCAGGGACTGAGATTTGCGCTAGAGATCTTGTTGCTGTGAGGCAATAGTGCAGAAAACAAAATCTGATGCTGCATCCACGGTTATTCTATGCATATTAGAGTTACAAAACCAAAATCCTGCAAGCCAGTTTAACTGAGGCTGAAATGAGCCCCCTTTATTACAGTGTAATCACCATGAAAATTGTTTGACAGGCGTAGTAAAAGTAACGAAGTTGCTTTGGAAGAGGCACAAAGAACCTGAACTTCTCCAATAATTTACTGGTGTCACCATGAACAGCAAAAGCACCGTTTGCACCTAGCTTTGGCAAGTATTTTTATGAGATCAGAAATTATTGTTCGAGATTGTACGGTGACGTGAATAAATAATGTTGCTGTTTGCCATTATGATCACAGTGTGTTCGGTCACAGTGTCCACAGTGCCTGAAGAGATAGCTGTCTATGGATATCTTGTGTTGAAAAAGCTGTAAATTATTGAACTGTAAGTTTAACATCCGCATTTTACCATGCTGAATGATTAAGATCTATAATTATGACAATTATACTTTCACCATTAGCAAAGTGAGTCTGGACCAGTCTTTCTCAAACTGTGGTCCCTGGACCAACAAGGTACTGAACGTAAACAACGGTTTATTAGCCGTGACATGAGCCAAGTTACTGAAATGAAAGCCTGAAAGTTTCTCAGGGTGAGTTACAACACTTTTGTTTTGAACACTATGACAATACATACCAGAGATTTAGATCTGTGGCTGTGCTGAATGCGATATGCCAGTTACGAGGCGGTGAACAACGCTGCGCCACACACTGACTAACTCCATCTTAACACTTAAAATACAATTATTTATGTTGGCCTGAAAAAATGTTTGCTTTTCCCAGTGGAACTTTTCTTTTATTATCCTTCTAAATTACAAATAGCCCTAAAAAATATTTAGTGCACACAACACTTGTAGTAAAAAATATTTTTGATTTCCATTATTGGAAAGCTTAGTATCCACTTTCAGAATCCATAAATAACTTAAAACTCCCCGAGTCGACTTGTTCATGGTTGTGGCCGGTCACATTTAAAAACAGCTCCACCCATCCCATTCGGAGGAACAAAGGTACAAAGATAACGAGTAAAGAAACTAATATTTTCATTTTAGGTTGTACATATTAAGATGTGTTATTGCAGGGGCAAGTTCAAGTTGCTTGTTCCGTGAGTGTTTGTTAAATGGGTTAAGTGTTCCTCGGCCTGAGAAAGTTTGGGAAACACTGGTCTAGACCAATAGAAACTGTCAATAAAAATCATAGAAACCTTCAAGGTCTTGCCTCTCTCTTTGGGATACCAACAGAAACACGACACTCACGACTACGATTAGATCTGAGTCGGAGTGTGAACTTAAGTGGGTGAGACATCTATTGTGTCACGGCGACCAAATGTGTCACTTTCTGTCTCCCACATATCCATAAAGAAACATGATGTCACTGGTTGGCCATCCGTTGAGTTGTGGATCAGCGCCACGAGCGCAGGCACGAAGACTCAATGGCTCCACGCGAGCCGGAAGCAAGACAGGGATGTGAGGCTGAAGAAGGGAGGAGTAAACAGTAGGAAAAGAGGAAAACCACTCCAAAAGTGTTGATTACACAGAAATGATTCATCTGTCTGAGAGACTGCAAGCGATTTATTGGTAGCATGCTGTTGGATATCATGTCCAGGCCTTGTATCATCTAGATATGTATACACTGTAAGGCGCCAGAAAATGGAGATTTTCTTTCCTTATCGTTTGAACGGCTTTTAAATTATCTTAGAAAACAAATTCTTTCATAAAGATGGTTGTTGTCAATAATTCAAGTTATTACTGTCAAAAATACTCCTTGCAGATTTAGTTAAACGTTTTTTTTTGAAAATCAGCGAGGCATTAGTCAACATCTAGTAATGTAATAACTGAGATTATGTAGGGCCATAAAAGGCCAGAAGCCACAGTCGGGAACCGGTGTCTTTGTTGCATCATCATCAAATACTGAACAGTCCTGTTCCAGTCATCGGTCGACTGGAATATTTCTCAAGTATATTTCCAAGGTTAGCTTAGTCATGTTATGTTATGATATTTATTGCTGACCTCAGTCGCTTTAGATCCATCCAAGCAAAACATCCTTACTTTCCCCAATCCACATCCTACACACACACAATCTGGAATTATGCAAAACCTACTTCCCCTTCATTCCATCAGTCTGGTTCATAGTTTCAGAATCCACATCAGTCCAAGGCTTGATGCACAATTCATACTTTTTGCTGAAATCCAATTTTTATTTAATTTCGACATGATTGTTCATATTACTAATCAAACCAGACAACAAATTTACTTTTGTGTGAATGGTTTATGTCCACTAATGACTCGCATGTGCAGAAAAAGAACGTTGACGTCAAACCGAAGCGCATCGTTTTCAGAAGAAATAATGGATCCTGCCATCTAAAGTTTATTCAGTATTGAGAGTCGACAGTATCATAACGACATGAAGAAAGCTAATGAAGAAGTGCTACTAATTGCAACGGCTTTTTATGGACTTTAGTTTCAGTAGGGACGTCGGTTTGGATGTGTGGGCAGAGCCAATAGTGGTGCCGTTGACATAATTAGCTATGTTGGTCATAGCTAATTGGTCAAATAAAGACACAGCAAAGACTTTATTTTGCTTATTTGATCATTGATGATCCCTGTGAGTTGTATGCATGATAACCTGATTGCCATAGCAATATTCAAACATGAATTTGACAACCGTCACTTCCGGTGGGTTGTGTGGTTGTCTGTCCTCTGAGTGTTGGCTTGTTGATGGTTTGGGAATTTGTCCCCGGTCTACACTGATGGTTCATCGTAAAGAGCTCAAGATTTTCTGCACTGCAAGTAAGATGTTTTTACAGTTTTCTGATAAGGAAGCATTATGGTGATGGATGCAAAAGTGAAATAAAAAAAATAAATAAAAGGACCAGGACATTGAGTCCCGTTCTCTGATCGTGTAGTTATTGGTAGGAGTTAGTAGAAAAGCCTCGGTTCAAGGGACAAACACACCGAAACTATGACATGAACACAAGTCTCTTCCTGCCGTTCACTGAGACTCACACACAGACAAATTGCCAGACATGCCGATGCTCATCAGGGGATAGGAGACACCTTGTTGCCCTGCTGACAAGGAGGACTTTCACTCTGTGTACTTCACACAGGCCTGTAAACTGTCCACTTAAAGTCTCCGTCAGGTTGACTGACAGTTAGGAAATGTCTGGGCTTCTCGGCACGTCCGAGGGCGCGATTTGTCAAATAAACATCCTCTCAGAACCAGACGGCAGCAGGCGCGTTGAGCAACAAGGAGCAACCCCGGAAAGCGGAGACGGGTCGCTGGTTTGGTCTGCGTCAGGGGGTCAAACCTCTTCACTTTTCCTTTCCTATGGGCAAAGCGGCTCCCCCAATCAAAGCCGGCCTTACAGCTTCAGAGTTGAACTTGGAGGAGTGCTGGACACACTAAGTGTTCAGCAGGAGAGAAAGGAACAGTCCAAGTATAAACAAAACGTGCGACCTTGCAGAATGCTGTGAGCTCCGAGAATGTGCTGCCTGGTGACTCTTATCACCGCCTCTGTCAGACACGAGAACATTTGCGGACTTTAGGGGTTGGCTGTCTGAAAATTCCCTGCGCAGCTTTTCCGTTAGCTCAGACTCTGCAGGTCAGAGGTCACACAGGTCACCGCTAGAACGTCTCTGACGCAGCGGGAGTGACGGCAGAGCTTATGGAACAACTGCTGCGCTACTGTATTTCAAATTGAAGGATGATCAGTGAGTGTTTAATCATGGCAGATGGATGATTTTATTGTTTTATATCCAGTAAAAAAAAAGTAAAATAAATACAAAGCTTACCCAAATGTTTGCTACTGTGGTCCAGGAATGAGATGGTGTGAGATTCTTGTGGTACAGTTTGAACCCTTTTACCAAGAATGTAGACATTTATGAAAAAGGATACAGCTGCTTTCACTCAAATGTCATCACTGCTGCTTAAATAAAGCATGTAAAACGATTATATCTACATAATTTGTTTTGACTTGAATGCACTCAGAAAATTAGAATGTCATAAAAAATTTGATATTTTTTGACACTCATTTCAGAAAGTGAAACTCAGATTCTTAAAGAGCAAACCGTTTTAAACTTTTATTTCTGGAGATTTTGAGGATTATGGCTTACAAATAACGAGCATCCAAACCCAGAATATTAGAGTGTCGCATATCAGTACAACAGAAATGTGAAGACGTCTGACAAGACGGCGATGATGCCAGTCCATCTCACCTAGCTGAGTTTGAGTAATGCTGCTGCGCGATGAGAAATGTGCTGGTTTGAATCCAAAGTTTCCCGATCACACGCTGGTTTTCAGCAGGAACCAGGATTTTCTTCTGCAGTCCAAAAAACATGAAAGTTAGCTTAAATGCAGATTTTCTGTTTCGGATGTGTAACGGACTGGCAACGTGTCTGGACTCCTACAGGGGGACTTCAAATCCCTCTGTGATCTTGAGCTGCACCGGTACAGCAGATGAGTGAGCACCAGAGCTATTTATTAGCTTATTTCCTCCATTTCAAACCTTTTACATGCAGTTATAATCAGGGACCATTTGGGAAAGTATATATCGGTTCTAGCCCAACTAATACAGGCCTCAAAAAGGAAAGGCCGTCTTTCCCCAAACAGACTCCATAAAAAGGCATAATGTCAGATCAGATATATTTTTACATATCAGAGGATACAGATAAACAACTTTCATGCCACTATTCGCCTTGTAATCGTTTACAAAATCTCTTTTAGCCTGGTCTTTGCACTTCATAATTTCACAGTAAAGCCAACTGCGACCAGGTTTGATGGAGAAGCTTCTCCATCAAACTAAAGTAAACACACTGTCCACAGCCTGATCCCGCTCCGTTTTAATTAAATTTCTATGCTGTGAAGAACGATTTCCACAAACATAGAATGATCAGAATTAGACCGAACTGTAAAGAACACATGCTTTACCATGTCGGTGTGGTGTGAAAGGTACTGTTCATGATTCGATTCTTTAATTTGGTGTAAAGTACCAAGAAACAGCAATCATGGATTCAACTTTCTTATTTGGAAAACACCTGAAGTGATTTACGGATAAAATATCTACAAAAATGAGACTATTGTCTTTTTTGTTCAAGTTTCAATCTTAGTTTCTTCCTTCTTTGAAGCATGTTCATTTATCTGTGTGCACTAGATTTTCTATGCAACATGCAGGCGATGGCTCGTTTTTTCACAGTAAAAAGGACTAAATGTATTATTTTTTGTGTTTTTTCTTTTGAAAATTGTAACAAACTCAAAACTTTACTCCTTGTTTTCTCTGCTAGATCCCTAATGTGCTGACCTGGTTTATGCACATAGTCCTTTCCAAAAGCATTTGAGGTGGATTTAGCCATTTAAAGGGGCGGCATTATGTGCTTTGTAGGCACATAGTGCTGTTTTATAGAACAATCAAGTAACTATGTTAACTGCAGATGTTATAAACATGCACCAAATATGATTTAAAAGAAATTTGACTTTGTAATTTAATATGCCCTGAAATTAGACCTCTGTCTCTTTAAGAAGCTCCCACTCTTTCTGAAACTCCACCTTCAGGAAGTCATCACAAAATGGCTCCTCTATTAATAACTTAACAATGGCTGCAAGGGCTGCTCTGTGAGGCAGAAGCTTGGAATCTGCACCTCCAGGCCGGGGATTAAAGCATTTATCAAACATGTGTGAAAGTATCAAGGCAACACTCCAGGTATGTTTTTGATGAGAAAAACATGATGTGTAAAGCTAAAAAATAGTAAATTTCCCATAATATTGCCCATTTAAGAACTAAAATGAGTAACTAGCTAACTGCTGGCATGTTATCAGTGGATTTCATAAACTTGTGTGTTTCTTCAGCTTCATGTCTGTTTTAATGTTTTTCTCATACAT